>JABFYK010058302.1:0-31016 GCA_018849495.1 Termitomyces sp. T123_Mx157 | reverse complement strand
GCAATGGTACCACGTTCAAAGCGAATGTTGACACCGGGATTTTGTGCATTGAGGTTGATACTGCAGCTAAGGATTGCTTGAGCTGCGAGATCAGCACCAGCAAAGGTTACAGTGAAAGATGTGTTCTGATCGACATTTGTAAGGGGCGTCTTGAGCATGGAAGCACTGATATTTGTAAAGCGCGAAAGCTTATTGAGAGGATTTTCGTAAAGTGCAACAATTGCCTTGTAGCTGGTGTCAGAAAATGCAGCATCACATTTAAGATGGATGACCTGCCCAGATCAGGGGGTATGGACCACTGCATTGCATGTTAATATCGATGGCTCGCGAAAATTGAAGGCTTACAGGTCAAGTATGGCACCGCCACCAAGTGTGGGATCCAAGATTCTGTGAGTCTTCGGGATGTCTCGAGGTAGATGTCAGTTCATAAAACAGATGAGGCCAAAGCTATACCCACTGTAGACATCAAAGTCTCCCGACAGATCAGCGTGAAGGACGACTGGAACACCCAAAGAACCTCCATCGATAATCTTCTTGACCTCTAGAGTGAGGGGCTGGAAGCGCGTCCACATCGCTTCCATGAAAAATACATTATATTCTTTCGCAGCCGCGAGAAGGGAACGGAGCTCCGCCACATTGGAAGTGATAGGCTTCTCGCAAAGAACGTGTTTCCCAGCCTTGATAGCATCTAAAGCGTTCTCATAATGGTATGTATGTGGGGTTCCTGAGATCAATTCGTATTAATCAGGTTATCTTTCAGCACTACGCCCAGGAGATTACAGACCGATGTAGATGGCGTCCACGTCCTTAATGTAGGATCAGTACTAAACATACATGCCAAAAATCAAGATCAGCTGTACCTTATCCGTGTATACTTCGTCATAGGTCCCGTAGACTTTGATGGCCTTGTCTCCGCCAGCGATGTCGTTGATAAACTCTTGAGCCTTTTCAACGGATCGTGAGCCAACTGCCGCCACCTTGTGTATCACGTCATGAACATCGCGACTTTCGTGGCAGATCAGTAAAACTCAGGCAGATGTCTCAGCGCTCACGTCTTAGGATCGACAAGGAGATCCTGAGTATGACGGCAGAATTCGCAGATACGTTAGTCGCGTTGTCCTTTCAGTTAAAGGAAAACCACGGACTTTCACGAAGCACGCTGCGATTTTTCCGGTGGAAATTATTCCCCAGCGAAGAGTAGTCAACTGAGCAGCCATATGGATATGAGAGTGGTTGAGTTGAGATGGGTCGGATTCAGGACGTGGTGATAAATCAGTGAAACTATTACGGTAATACCGGGCCGGCCAGTTGGAGATGCATGGATGATGCAGCATGATGGCAGAAAAGACAGTCATGTCGACGTCTACTCTCCCAGCTTTGTCCGAAATCTTTCATAACGTTTCGAGTCCGGATTCGCCGCTTGCGCAGTCGTTATCAATCCTTTTCGAGCACTCCACCGTGCTTAACTCGACGCTCGAGCCTCAGCTCACCAAGTTCTTATCAGAGGCAACTACCCTTTCGTCGTACTCCGAACTCATCGACAAAGCTCTGGGATTGATAGCTAGATGGGAATTATCACTGCAGTCTCAATTCATATCAGGCCATCCGCGAATTGGGGAAACGAAGAATTTATCAAACCTGAGCGCAAACGAGCAAGGAGGAAGACCTGATATCAATCCAGCCCCACCAGAGGTTCTAGCTCGTCTCTCCCACCTAAACGCGTGTTATGAAGCAAGATACCCGGGCCTACGATATATCACTTTCGTGAATGGAAGATCTCGTCTGGCGATTGCGGAAGAGATGGAGAATAAACTTGGTCTTGTACATTCCCTTTTACCAGACACACCTCCTGTTGGCGATATAAGGGGCATCAATATTGAATGCGAGGAATGGGCTGCCGAGCTACGAAGGGCAGTCGGTGAGGTAGGGCTGATAGCGAAGAGTAGGTTAGTGGCTCTCGGATTGGAATGAGGTATGCTATCACTCGGTTTGGAGATACACATATGGCAATTGAGAAAATTCGTATAACAGAACAGTTTCATATCTCCTCGATGGAGAACCTACGGATATCGTACATTTCCCATATGATACATCAGAGTCTTTGACTGGTTTGCTGCGACTGGAAGTTGGCCTTTATCTGAAGAATTGAGAATATCACGGTCCAGAGCCGAATTTCAAGTATTTTGATACCCACCTCCTGCGCCCTCCGCAATCTCTCCAGCCATCCTGGCCTGACTTCGTCGATCGCCGCATTAATGGAATCCACTATCTCCTGCACCTCCCGCGACACCACCTTTTGTTCCATTGGTGCTGTATATGTTGCAGGATATTGCTTTTGATATGTTTCGTTGTGGGATGCTTCTTCCTGCCGCCTTCGGGCCCATTTCTCTCTATCTTTCAGACAACTCTTCAGATATTCTGAATAACTTGAATCATTGCTGTTCGTCAGTTTCATGCGAGCGTCATATTCCTGAAGAAGTATAATCAGCGAATAGCTATTCGAAGACGAAGACCTTGATACTGGATCTTCACTTTACGTTTATGAGCGTCTCCCAATGCATCGAAGGCCTCGCGTATCTAAACTGGAGGTCAAAACAAGAAATAGAAGACTGTTGTCTGTCATACATCGCGAAACTTCTTCTCAGCGAGACGTTTATCTCCGTCGGTAGCGGTTTGATCAAGTTTGTCAGGATGAGTTTCAAGAGCCTTGCGTCTGTAGGCTTTACGTACTGCGAAAACGATGAGATCAATCGATGAAATAGATCTATCCTGCTTACTCTCTTCTACGGAAGCTGACGGCTCGACACCAAGAATATCGTAATATGTACAAGGCTGGGTAAGGAGAGGTTTCACCATGAGATATACAATATGTACAAGTAGCAGTTCAGAGGGATCATCAAAGAATGAGCTATGTAGCCGAGAAACAACAGATTTAGCGGGAAGTTGAACATTTTGCACCCACAAGACAGAATTCTTTAACGATCACGTGTCGCTGTCGCGTCGTGTTAAACGCGGTAGCGCGGCTCTGGAAAGCCCGCTACCCAAGAGGTAACCACCGGGACTTGCCGAGACAATGTATAGGGGGGAAGTCTGAAAAGTTTTTTTTAACACAAGTCCATGGTCCCGAATGGGCAGATGGTGTCCTGGAATACTATCATTTGTATTGGGTTGCAAAACCACAAGGAGGTGCAAAATCTAGTTTTTTGAGAGATCGATGCACATTTGGACCTGATCCTCTCCAATTCTCAAGATGATTATTGCTTGTAACTTTGGTTTGGTTTGAACCAAGCTTGCTGTGGCATGGCAATTGCTTGATAGTGGAGGGAGTTTTGCAATTCCTGGAAAGACGGCGTCGATTTTATGCTGAGATTTTTTTCTCAAATTGTCAGGAGCATACTGAGTACCTAAAGAAGGACTATGCTGAATTTTGAGATTGCTTATGCCATTGGGAAGATTGTAGAGGGTAAACTTGTGTTTATTCCATAAGAGTAGCCAGATGCTCCTAATCTCATCAATGGGAACCTTCCTTATGTGTTCGATTGCGCGTGTGGTGACTGTCTATAAAAGATTCATTATAATCTGAGTAAACTTCTGTTTGTTGATTATAATGATGACTGTTGTCTATTGTCCGGGCTTTTTGGGGAAGGGGCCGAAGGTCCCTTGGCTTGAAGTTCCGTCTCGTGTTCTATGGCTTGGTTCACATGAGCTGCGATTCCCCGCTATAGCTTAAAACATCAATAATATGCCGGGCCTCGACGTCGTGATGCATGCAAATTCACTCTATATAGGAGTCAAGAACTTCTTGATCCTTCATTTTAGCAGCTAGTAAATCACCCATGGAGGCTAGTTTGACCTTAAGTCTCCTGGATTAACTGGAGATGGGCATGCTTATTTGCCTTACTGTCTTCTTGATAGACCAAAAAGGGATTGTCTAGTTTGAAGGCAGAGGTTCGAGGAGGGGCGAACACTATGCTTAGACGTTCAGCTTAAGTGTTATTACATAAACAAATCAGCAATATTGTTGACACTCGCGTGTTCTTGCTTATTCTCTCGAACCTACATTCTGGGTTATTACACTTCTGAGAGGACTAACAGTATCTAAACTGACTTGGGCCAAGCTTGATACATGGATGCTGTTGAGAAGGCCAATCTCGAGCGTCAAAAACGCTGGTAATCCATATGTTGATCATTCATCGTCGCAGAACTCACATCATTTCGCAGGGTCAAAGATCTGAAGGTCGGTGAAGGTACTTACGCCGTTGTATATCGAGGTGTGTGCCTGCGAAGTGCGCTAGACTACGAACATATTGAGACGGTTTCTCTTTAAGGTCGGGAGTCCGCAACTGGTCGGAAAGTTGCCATCAAGAAAATCAAGGTTGGGCAATTCAAGGATGGTCTGGATATGTCTGCTATCCGAGAAGTCAAGTACTTGCGAGAACTGCGGCATCACAACGTAATAGAGGTTCTTGTCCTCGCTATGTCTTTGGAAGTTGGTTCTGCTGACGTTAGAACGTTCAGCTTCTCGACGTATTTTCTTCCAAGACAAATCTTAATCTTGTTCTGGAATTCCTCGACTCTGATTTAGAGATGATAATCAAGGACCGTTCTCTCGTATTTCTACCAGCGGACATCAAGAGTTGGTTAGCTATGACATTCCGTGGGCTTGAGTTCTGCCATCGGAATTTCATTCTTCATAGAGTGAATATCGTCCAAGGCTACAATTCTTCTGTCTCTCTTATGTACGGACAACACAGGATCTCAAACCCAACAATCTACTCATTGCATCCGACGGTCAACTAAAAATTGCTGATTTTGGCCTGGCTCGAGATTTTGCAGACCCTGGCCATAAGATGACATGCCAAGTCATCACACGGTGCGCACCACCAAAGATTCATCTATAGCTACTTAGCCTGTCGATAGCTGGTATCGGCCTCCAGAACTCCTCTTTGGCAGTCGGTATTATGGTTCTACTGTGGATATTTGGTCCGTCGGAACCATCTTTGCCGAATTAATGCTTCGAGTGCCATATCTTCCAGGTGAGAGTGATATGGACCAACTGAAAACAACTTTCCGTGCACTCGGAACTCCAACAGAGGAAGAGTGGCCTGTAATGATATTTGCTCATATCCACGTACACCTGGTTGATAATTTGTCACGAAGGGACACACGAAACTTCCCGATTACATTTCAGTAGGCCAATTCCCCAAGCCGCCTCTTCGTGATCTCTTCACGGCCGCTAGCGCCGACGCTCTCAACCTTCTCAATAAATGCCTTATCTACGAACCACGGAAACGCATATCTGCTAAAGAGGTACTTATATTCTTTATTCTTGGTAGTTCAATGTTCACATCTTTCAGGCTCTTTTTCATCCATATTTTACCGCCTTGCCATACCCGACACATCCCTCCAAACTACCGAAATGCTCTACGCAGCTAGCGGCTCGAGAGCTCGAAGAAGTCGAGGGAAATGTTGAAATGAACTCAACAGGTCCAGGTGTCAGAGCTAATAATAACAGACTCAAACGGAAACTTGCATCCCCGGGAGTGGAAGCCAAAGTTCGCTCTATTGCCCGCCGATTAGATTTCACCAAGCAAACACAGTCACCACAATCTTGACTTCTGTCACTACCATCGATCAAGATCCAATATTCTCGGTATCCACAAAGCCATGGACGTTATGCAAAAGTACATGTATTTACCAGTTGTCAGATGAAGGCGATGTCCTTCAAATTAATATTATCCATATGTCAGAGATAACAAGAGTGACCATGTTCAGGCACGTGGGTTATCGCAGGTATTGCATTGATCAGTTGCGGAGGCTGGGTTAGAAAGCCCGCAGAGGGAACAAGTCCAGCTATCCCCAGCAGTTGGCGGCTTTATTCCAGCAGCAGCCCAGTTAAATTGTTGCACAACAGGTGCCGGAGGTTTAGGCGCGACTAGAGTGGATGCGACAGTGGCAGTTGCAGCAGAACCAGGCCTTTTGGTCTCACAATGTTCACATTGTTCAGTTGCTGACATCGGGTTGGTCAACATACAGAGCGAGCACGTCCAAGTTGTGCTATTCGACAGAGAAGGTGGCTTTGCCCCAGCGCCTGCCCAATCGAATGGAACGATGGGAGTAGAGGTTGCAGGTGTGATCGAGGCTACCTTTGCAGATGTAGATGATGACATTGTAGGAGGAGCTTCCCCTTTACTGAAGTCGAAGCTAGGGAGTGAGGAGATTGGAATCGACTTGGCTTCCGTGGCAGCCTTGACATGAGCGCTGTCGATGGTTGGAACTCGAACTTTGACCGAGAACGTGAAGGACGGTAATGAAGAAATCGGGGCATTCAGAGCAGCCTGTTGACCAGGCTCAAATGCGCCAATGGAGCTGTCACCGTGGAAAGTTGTCACAGATGCTTGAGGCGTCGCACTTGCGGGGGAAGAGAATAGCGAAAGCGATGGCGCGACAGAGGGCTTGAACGCCCCTGTGAAGGAGGGGACAGACAAGGGCATGGGCTGAGGAGTAGATAGTGGCGTCGACACAGCAGGAGAAGGAGAAAATGATACAGGACGAGATGCGGAAGCTGGAATGGAAAATGGGGAAATGGAAGTATTAGCTGGAGAAACTGTTGGTGCTTTTACTTCAGGAGCTGGAGAACTTGTTGTCTCCGGTTGATAGCTGTACCTCAGTTTGCTAGGCTCTTTGGGAGCTGATGTCGATTTTGATCCAGGAAGTACCGACCGACCGGGACGAGCAGAAGTCGAAGTCGATGTAGGAGGTGGTGAGGTAACCAACTGAGGTTTCTCTGCCACAATACCAGCGTCAATAATTCCAACTTCTTCAATGACGATGTCAGAGGAGTTCGATTTTGACCTATCAATAGCTGTCGGGACGCCACGTCCAGCCGATTGAAACTTGGATTTTTTAACAGCACGCTTGGCGTCCTCGTCCTCCTCATCTATTTCTTCTTCAACATAGGGAGTGTGGTGCTTGCGATCCGACGATGGCCCTGCTTGCAACGGGTGTTTGGGAAGAGAACTTTCTCCATCAAAATCTGGTGCCTTCTCAAGATGAGCGGGGGGTCGAGATCTCTTGCTTCCCTATTAATTGATAAGCTGGAAACAAACCCTCGTTTGTCATACTGCGCGAGACATACCTTAGGTAAAGTCGCTTCAATAATGGCTTGAGGAGAGAATGCGCTCTCTTGGTCAGCGGCCTTTGAATCCTTCTCCGTACTTTTTTCGTCCTTGTTAAGAGGCGCTGTAGGTTTTCCAGTAGCCCTAGCCCTCCTGCCAACTCTTCCTTTTGGCGCAGAACCGACCTTACCAAGGGGACTGGCAATCTGGTACGGATTGCTGAGGTCTGGTCGCTTTGGAGGCGTGACTTCTTTTATCAATTCTGTCATATAATTTGCAGCCTTAGTCTGCTTTGGTGAAGGCGTGGTGGGGTCACTTTGGGAAGACGGTGAAGCACCGGACCAAGCCTGCCTCAACGGCGAGGGAACAATTGGTGCAGATGGCTTCTGTAACGGAGGTACCCGCAAGCGAGAGGTGGGCTGCGAGGTCGCGTTAGACGTGGTATTATTTGTAGTTCGAGACGTGACTGGTGAACCAGCGGACACAGGGAAAGGTAGGGCTTGTTTGATCCGTGTAGGAGAAGGGTCTGGAGCTGCAGCACGCACTGGATACTTCGGTGCGGCATTATTGAGAAGGGTAGAGCTGGAGTCACTGGAGGTGGAAGACAGGTTGGTATCTTCAGCAACTTTTCTCCGTTTGGTGTCTGTCCTTGGTGTTTCCGGAATATCTTTCAGTATCAAACGATCTGAGGTGGAGCGAGAAGGACCGAATGCAGGAGATGAATAGCGATTCCTGGAACGAGGAGCTTTCGCGCTTCCCCCGCCTTGCCATCGATAGACTCCGTTTGGGTTTCTGTTCAGTGTCTTGCGCGGAGACGGTATTGGTGCTGAGGCGGAAGAAGAAACGCCAAAAGAAAATCCAAGGCCATGATTGTTGCTTTGAAAAGGCGAATTTCCGCGACCAGGGGTAGAAGGAGTAGCAGAAAATCGGAAGGGTTGTGAAACTTCCTCTGGAAACAGATACACATGGATTTCATGATAGCAGCTAGGAAAGAAAACTCACCAGGCGGGCCTCCCTGAAGCATCACACAAAGTTTTTCAACGTCTTTTCTGTCTAACGACTCTCGGATATGGGCAGAGACAGTCTCAAGATCTCTCTCGGGGGAAACTGGATCGAATAAGGTTGATTTCACCGGGGAAGGGGGGAGTCGCGGCGGAGGTGGTATTGACCATGATAATTGCTCTCTTTCATTGGTTTCGCGTTCCAGCTTACGACACTTAAGCGGTAGCACGTATCACATTAAAGCGCATCAACTCACCTGATGCCCTCGGGCCTTAAGAGAGACAGCCGGGGGACTTGAAGAAGTCAGAATATCTTCTTGTATAGCGGTTTCATCCTCGACGCTGGTTTCTGCGGATGACCATGGAACTAGAGACTTCAGAAAACCAGTAATACTCCATGACTACATAGCGCGACATTAGCGCAATGAGTAGTCACCTCATAATATGGAACTTACTGATTTTTTTGCGGCTGGTCTTGAGTAGGGTGACTGAGGTTGACGCGATGACCTACGGGAAATTCGTATGGCACTCATGGTCGTGGACAAGGGGAGGTCTAGGGTGATAAAAAGTTGGCGCCAGGTAGCAACAACGGTACCCAATTAAGGGCAGACTTTGTAATACGTCACGTGATTTGACTGGTCCGACAGTCCGCCATTGTCCGCAACGAGCTCAATCTTCGGCACAATGCCAGCCAAAGTCATAGAAACGCCATACCCCCTCATTGACTCCGACCCCCATGCTTCCCGCGTAATTAGATACTTCCGCTCTTCTGATTATGCCGTCTGGGCTGCAGCTACTGGTGCATTTCCGGCTGCCCTCTACGCCTGGCGTCCGTGCTGTCTTACCACTATTCCTGGACGAGTACTAAGTATTCCTACAGAACTGGCAGATCCCGTGAAAGTCTCACTAAGGTCAACCCTCCGCCTGGGTGGCTTCCTCGGTTTTGTCGGTGGTTTCCTGCTCTCGTATCAACGCTCAAGCGGTGCGCGAAATTTGTTCGCATTACAATGCTCTGGTCATATTCATGAATAACACCCAGCTCGTTTCTGGGGCTGGTCAGAGAATACCCGGGAAGAGGAGATGGACCGTATCGAGCTTACCCAGCGTGCATCGGAAGGCAAATCACTGTACGGTGATTCACCCCAACCTCACTGGGTTCAGGCCGCTGCCGCGAGAAACTCCCAGTTTTCACAACTCAAATTCGGTGTGTCCAGTTTCTTTGTGCTTCGTAACCTTGGACTGACTCGTTATCTTAATAGCCGCCTTCCCCATGTGCGTTCATGAACCCAATCTTTTTGACGTTACTCAATGTGCCTTTTCCAGGGTAAACTTGGTCAACCATCCTCACCACGGGACTGATCCAGCCAAGTATGGTGTCAAATCGACAGAGGAGTCAAACTGATTTCATCTGTTCTGTCAAACCACATTTCATCTACATCGGAAACATTGCGGGACACTGTCCGATAATTGAATGTCTCCAATGCTTGAGAATCATCCTTGCACGTTTCAGGGATTCTTGTACTCTATGTTCAGCATTGCGGTTCGGGTCATCCTGATCATCAAAGGGTAGCTTGTTCAAAGAAAATACAAGTTTTGTACGTAGACTTTGCTAAGATTTATCGTGTCGATGCATCCTCAGTGCTGGATCCCTCAACATTTTCTCCATCACGTCATTTCTAAGATGTAGAGAAACAGTTGCACCACATTCGTACCATCTTTTCTCTTCAAGGCCTCTTGGATTAGTTTCCATGACTTGAACACAACCATCAATACTTGGCATCACAGCTTCGACAACAGTTGGAGGTCCTGTTCCAAAGTCCATATCTCGCATATGCAGCTGATCGTCAAGCCAGGATGTGATGATTGTGTTGCGTGAGCCAAAGAATGCACACCATGTGCGTAGGGGGCTAACCTCGAAAGCTAGCTCATGGAGGAGTGCTGGTAGAGTAGATGCATTGAAAGCACTGAGAGCAGAACGAATATAAGCGGCCGTTGACCCTAAGTCATAATCAACTGCATCCTCAGCAGTTGATGTCACTTGTATTGATATGATTGGAGAGCCGAGAAAAGATGTGGGTAAAGGTGGATTGAGACGATTTCTGAATCCAAGTGACACGTCCAAGTGATATTCACCGTCGAGCTTCCGAGCACGTATGATAAGGTTCCAAATATGTGCCAGGAGTGCATCGAGATGACTGGCACGGGAAGTTGAATTCGCCTCTTCCCACATCGCGTGCAACTCCCCAGGACTGAATTCAACCAAATAGTATGACACAGGTGCCTTGTAATCCCAGTTTTTCCAGTCAATCGGCTGTCCGAAATGACTCACCATTGATTCAACCCCTGGTGGGACAGTCGTTAGCGACTCGAGAAATGAGGGACAATCAAGTTTAGAATTCCAGCAATCGTAGCGGTGAAGAGGCAAATCTCGTGCTACTTCAATTATAGAGGGTGAAGGATTAAGGGCATCGATGTCTCCAGCTGCGGCACGATCTATCAACGAAGGATCGAAAAGCGGAGAAAGCATGGGCAAAGGTTCGCGTCTTCGAACAGCCCTCGACACAGCCGCCCAATCACTGGTGAACTGCAACATTGACTGTGCATCTGCTATCGGATGAGCGAACTTCAGCCCAATAGCCACGCCACCGTCTGTTAGCGTGGTGATCTGGATAATCAAGGAGGGTAAGCCGCCGTAGGTTACAGCATCATGAAGTGCCAAAGGAGGTGTAGAGTCTATAAGCTCAACGAATGGAAGATGGCTGGCATTTATGCATCCATCCACAGGGTTACCAACAAAGGATGATATTGAGTGAGAAGATGTAGCGATGATAAATTCAACCCTTGGATCGTCCGGGCTACCGTAGGAAAGCATCAGACGTTGGAAACGTTGAGTATGATCGCCGTTGGGATTATATGATGTCCATTGAAGTTGACCTGACCATTGAGGGTACGCGTCAAGAGTTATATTCAGGCTGACAGACAGGTCTTCAACAGAGGGGGCATCTTTGAAGATCCATACACCTGCCGATGGTGAGTACCGTACGACTGCAGCGTCGAGGATTGACAGCGGTGTATGGGTCAGCTTCTGAGGAGAAGTTGGGAAGAGCCGAGTACGAGAAACGACTGGCATGTGATGAAAAATACGCTTTAGAAGCCTGTGAACTCGGGAGATTGGCGGAAAATGAAGGCGTTCAGGTTGGCCAACTACTTAAGAATCTGGTTCTGCAGAGAGTTGAAGGTCTTGGATAGATATAAGAAATCGAAAAGCAATGCAATAATCAATGGTAACCGACAATATACTCAAATCGTGCTGGCCCAGTCACGGAGTTATCAATTACGTGTGTCAGTGGCATATACATATATTGTTCCGGGTTTGCCTTCTTAGGTCTGTCACAGAAGACGTCCGAACTTCTATGAAGTTAGAAGCAAGATCAAACATAAGCTGTGACAAGTAGTTTACTCAATTTGTGCTTGACATTCTGAAATGGTATTTCAAGCTGTTCACGATACTACTGATATCGTTGTCGCACGAATCTCACATATTATAACTTCCAGCTGCCTTACCACCCGCTTCAATAGGTTGTCAAGATTATCTCAAAGCATCTACCGGAACAGCATAGAAGAAGTCTAGGGTAATCTTTGGGGTTTTCTTGTCAAAATTGTTGAATGATCCGGCCCCCGTACCGTGAAGTGATCATATGGGAGGCGGTATATTGTTCTCCACTCCATTCGAGTGATGAAAATGCCGAGATTATGGCGAAGAAAGAAATGTATAAAACGCGAAACATTGGGAAGTAACGTTGACATATACGCGGCCATGCTCTCACTTATCCTTCTTGCATTGAGCGCTACAAGCGTGAGCGCAACTACCCTCGAAAGCCGAGCAACGGGAGGCTATGTACAGAGTGCTTCTGGTCAAGCTTCATTCACCTTCTACAGTGGATGCAGTGCACCTGGTAAGAGTGACTCGTGATTGCGGAAGATACTGAGTTAACGAAAATTCCCAGCTTGCGGAAAGACAGCTTCAGGATATACCGCAGCCATAAACCAGCTTGCATTTGGTGCGCCACCAGGGGCGGGCGCCGGTGATGCATGCGGTCGTTGCTTTGCTATTACAGGAACAGCAGATCCGATCTCTCCCTCCTACACCGGACCCTTTAACTCTATTGTGGTAAAGGTGACAGATGAATGGTACATCCTCTTTGATGATCGTAAAATAAAAGTGCTGACTGACAACAATACAGTCCAGTTAGCGGAAACCAAGCAAGTCTTGCGCGCTCCGTTGACAACAGTATCATGTTAACTCCCTCTAGGAATGGTGCGGACAAACTCAAAGCAACCACAACAATCAGCATGGAATGCCGTTCCAGTAAGTCAGAGGTCAGGTCATCAGAGTTTGCGACAATAATAGTTACTGCATAGCTTCGATATTTGCCAAGATACTGGAGGCGCAGGAGCATTCTTCCCCTCAGGTCATGGAGCGCTGACAGGTACTTTCACGGAAGTATCATGTAGTCAATGGTCAGGTAGCGACGGTGGTGCCCTTTGGGATGGAGCATGCCTCAGCGGGGAAACTGCTGGGAATTGGCCTGCAACGGGATGCGGTAATCAAGGTATGGATATTGAATTATGACCATGAGATTGCTGAAGGACATTGCAGGAACCGCGCCTTGATACTTGTCTTGTAATGTGGCGCACCCCATGGACCCGTAAATCGACATCACTTTCTCGTTTGCGGAGTCGTTCAAGGACCGCACGGTTGATTTTTGGCCATGAGTAAATGCTTTGTACACCAATGAGCTAGTGAATGATAAGCATATAAAACAGACTTGCCGAGATTCTGTGACATTTAGCGGTGCTTCTAAGAGGGATCGCCAGTTATGCTTGATTCCCAAATCATATATTTTTTCAGACTTAGGGATCTCATAAACACGTCGTTTTGATCTTGTGTGCGGAATGCAAATGAATGTGGTGTGTGACCTCAAGAGAGCTTGACCCTGAGGAACGACGCGTTGGCCCAGAGTCTCAACAGACGTAGTTCCCAGGAGAATAGCTCTCGTCGTCATAATTGCCAAACCCTAATGGTCGCAAGGTCAAGATACCAGTAGTATCCCATAAAACAAACTTACCAGAGCAAATATCGAGATTGTTCCAGCACAGAGAACTAAAACCAGCAGTCGCATATGGGGCTTCTCGATGAATTCTCCGGGTAGATCGTAGTCACGACCACGGGACTTCAAAATCCTAAAGCCTAAGGCTATACCCCAGAGCCACCGACCCAGAGGTCCTCCGAAGAAGATCCACGAGCCGTACCAATCCCACCAGTTCCGAACTGTCCAAAGATCGTTTCTAGACACATCAAACGCCAAATAAATATGTAATGATAGTGTTTTAACAAAGGGAGCCACCGCAAAGGTGAAAGTAGCAGGAGCAAGATATAAGAGGCACAGGAAAAGCTTGATCCTGGCTAGAGTCACGCAATTACCAAGCTAATCCAAGTGTGAAGTTCATAAATGATTAATTACATCGACATGGCAAACGCACCCAAGGGCAATGATGATCGAAACCGACGCGACAGACTCCACAAGCAGAGCAGTGGTGAGTCCTAGGCGGTTTCCACGCGCCTTTACACTCTCCTTTTCTGCACACCTCCAGATCCCCTTGCCGATTGATGCACTCATATGGTTCTGTCAACGTGGACGGATCCGGTAGAGGGAAGTGAGGTACGTTGTGTGTATGTCGACCTCCACAAAGCAGAAAGTATATCACGGCAACTGCAAGTATCATAACAGTGGAAATGACTAGATATGCACCTTTGTAAAAGAGAACGAAGTCAGTATAGTGCACATTGATTTACTAACTTCAGGCACAGCATATCAGATCTCACCTCCCCATAACCACTTCTCGCGCCGGAGCATAAGCCAGCCAACTCAATGGGCAAGTGTGCCAATCAGACTTCGCAGGATTGAAATGTTGAAATGTTACGCACTGCTGACATTGAAAGTCGCGGCGTACCAGCCGTATCTAACAGAGAGAGAGCCAAGTCACATATGAGTTATTAGGCAGATAGCCACACGTACCCAATCATCCACCACACGAAGGCCTGAATGCCCAACTCGGCGGCATACTGGACTTTGCGACTCATGAAAGCTGGTACTACGTAGTTACATAAGTCGGAGGTACTTGGGTATTCTGATGCATGAGTACCGTCTGATTCGGCGTTTAAACGTTGATCTCGTTACCGTACCCTATCCTATCCGTATAACATCGTACGTGGACACTGGACACTCCTGGCAACAAGCGTAGCTACCCCTATTCGACCTTCTCTTTGGATCTTTCTCTCTTCAACCAGCCATGCTGTCATTCCCAGTTTCTCAATGGTAGGCCGTTTTGAACTCAATCAGTCTCACGGAACGGAAAACGACCTCCTCTCGGAGCTCATTTTGGTCGCACTGCTAGCCTCATCGTGCCAAGACTGTACCTTTCTAACGTTGCGACGGCTAAGGACGAAAATGAATTCGCTCGACTTGGCATAACTCATGTTGTTTCCGTCTTGGTATACAACCCAGCCGTTCCGAATGTCATACCGCAAGAGCACAAACTTCACATCTAACTAGCGGATAGCCCAGCATCGGACATTCTATCCCACCTCCAGACGACTGAATTCATATTATCAGCCCTTGCAGAAGATGAGGAAAACGAAGTGCTTGTGAGTGTTATATCATCTCCTCAGGCTATCTCCAATCCCATATCACATAGGTCCACTGTTTTCAGGGCATCAGTCGCAGCGCGACTGTAGTTATTGCCTACCTCATCGCCTCGTCTGGCATGCGTGCCTCAGAGGCTCTTGAATATACACAGGCAAAGCGTGGCATTGTAGACCCCAATTTCGGCTTCCGTCAACAGTTGGAAACATATGCTGAGGGTCTTGTGCGCGGACGAACAAAGGAAAGCACAAAAATTTCGCTAAGATCGTGAAACGGCATCAATGAGCTGATACTGCAGCTCGAATTGCCTTCCCAATCGAAACTTCTAAACTTCGACACCACCACCTTTATATTTATAGAACCAGGAGCGAGCTTAACTGTGCAGTCATTTATAATAGTTACCCGGTGTATATTCAGCTCTTGAGATTTTAGATATCAGTTAGCAAAATAAAATAGCTTCAGAGGGACGTACAGGCAGAGTGGACTTCTTGATCACAAATCTGGATTCAAATCCAAATCCAAGTCAAAGAACTGAGGTTGTGGACCACGTAAATCTTGCCGATATACGTTTCCACCATGGTGTTGATCCAGATCGTTGACCTTCGGAGAAACAGTTGGTGCTAAAACATATGATCTCAATAGAAAGAAATAAGAAAAGCTACATATCTTACGCCTGCCCACCGAATGCGTCTCTCCAAGAAGGCCCAATGGTGCCTCCGCATTGAGACGACCGCGACGCATTTTCTCTTCGTTCGGAAATGGTGGAAAGAATAACCGAGGCTGCCCTGGAAGGGTAAGGTCTGGCATGTTTGGTGGTGCAGATGTGAACGCGCTGATACTCTGAGCATATGCCAGTAATTCGGGATATGGTATGGCCGCTGAAAGCCAGTCAAACATTCGCCGAAGATAGATGGCCATCATGTACATACCTTTCTTCGCAAGTTCTATGGCTTTGATCCTCTCCTCCCCTTCTTCAATCATTTCCTCAAGCTCCCTCTTGCCTCCCTCCAACGCGGATGCGATTTCACGCCACCGCGCTTCAAGTTCCAAGATTTCCTGCTCCAACGCGTCTATCCTGCGCTGTTTTATCTGATGTTTATGTGCTAGATTGACTGCGGATGACAATGTTTTGTCACACTCCAAAAGCGCGGTAAGAGTTGGGGGAGGTGGCGGTTTCGTTTGGGCTGGGGACAAAGACAAGAACAGGGTGTGTGCAAGAGCCTGTAGTTCATTCAATGGTGCAAGGAGAATGTTTGACATAGATTGCACGTTATCGCCGCCATGGGACGACGTGGGGGGCCGAGATGGTCCAGGAATCGCATTAATGGTGTTGGGAAGAGACATGGCGGGGAATAAAATGTGTATATGTAATGTTTGTGAAGCAAAGATACTTGTAATTATGTACAATAAAATTCGAATATATTCTTACACCACAGCCCTCGACTACGACATATTATGTCCCCGGGAAGGTATCCATCTCAAAGTTGGCACGCACTCGCAACTGAAGAGCTCTATGAACTGACGGAAGATGGCCACTTACCGGATACCACGAAACTCCCTCGACATTATAAAGACGGCAGCTCAATTGACTGGCTCTATGAAGAGGCAGCCGAACGTGGACGAATCCATGCACTGAAAGCACAAGCTGGTGTACGCGGGCTCCTTCTACCTCTGTTAGAATCTTCGCGTCTGTGGCTCGTTGTCATACTAGCCGGTATGGGAATTGGAATCACTGGAGCATGGCTGGATGTGCTGGTAAAGTGGTACGTTGCGACGTGTCTTGCGCTATCATACCTCGGCAGCTGTTCTTCTCAACAGGCTTGGGGATCTACGAGAAGGTCATTGCTCCTACGGCTTCTTCTATAATCAGGTCGCGTGTTGTAGTGGCTTGGACCGTGCGTCAATCTTTCCTGGATTGTAGGCATGACAGTTTACACTCCTCAGCGGGTGAAAAATGCGTGGACTGGCTCACATGGAGTGAATTCTTTCATATACGGTCTATTTTTGTTCAGTCCTTACTTCAATGTTTTATCTATGTTGTTCTCGCCGTGAGTACTTAGATGACCTGATATAGCCGCCATCATATTCACAGTCGTAGATTGCATTTGCTGGGAGTGCGTCTTTTCTGGTGGTGACTTATGCCCCTTAGTGAGCTTTTCGGATTACACAATTCACTGACTCCTGATTCTTTCAATTCTTAGCGCATTCCATACTGGAAGTTAGCTCAAAGTCTGACTATGTATGGTCTTTCGCTGATTATTTTCGCATAAGTCCCAGAAATAAAGGCGGTATGTTGCATCGCTTCACTACAAGTTTTTTGGGTAATCGAGAACCTATTTAGATTCTCGGTGGTTATGTGTTTGATGCATTCCTTTCACCGTGGACTCTCCTCATCAAGGCCGTTGGTCTTGCGCTTGCTGTCGCTTCTGGACTCTCATTGGGAAAAGAAGTTAGTTATAGAACGAGCATCATTGACTACCACTTAATCTCTCGACAAGGGACCACTTGTTCACGTTGCATGTTGCATGGCATTCGGGCTTTCTCGTTTATTCAACCAATTCAGCCAGAATGAAGGTAATTTCATTCATTGTGACATTGTCATAACTCTGACTTGCCTCTTGACGCGCAGCACAAAAGCGGAAACTTCTAGCAGCAGCAGCAGCAGCAGGTGTTTCTGTTGCGTTCGGCAGCCCTCTCGGGGGCGTCTTATTCGGTTTAGAGGGTAAGAGATGAAACTTCCGATGGAAACAAACCCTGAATGCTTTCATAGAATTGGACACGTTTGCTAGTGAAACGGACGTGATGTGGAGAGCATTCGTAGCTTCTGCAATTGCGGCCGTCTCCTTGCAATGGGTCAATCCATTCGGAACAGCAAAGCTTGTTCTTTTCCAGGTATGATGAAGTCTTGTCATAATACTTCCGACTGAGATAATTCTTAGGTCAATAACACTATCGACGTTTGGCGTGCCTTCGAGCTTGTACGCGACTTGTTCCGATCATTGATTTATATCTTATCATATGGGTCAGATTCCATGGCTCGGTCTTGGTATCATCGGTGTATGTTATACATTTATTTCTGAGTCCTCATGATAACATCCACGTCAGGGTATTCTCGGGGCCTTGATAATTAGATTAAATGTTGAAATCGCACTATATCGGCGGAACAGCAATTTGAACGACTGGCCAGTCTTAGAGGTTGTTTGCGCCAGTGCAGTGACTGCTGCGATAAGTTACCTTGTGCGAATTGGTTTGTTGGCGTTGGCTACCCTCCTCACAGGATTATATGATTTAGGTTGTATTTGCAAGGTAAGTAACAACGATTCTTTTCCTGATCCTGAAGCTTACGATTCCTGCAGAGTACCGGCCTCTGAGTTAGTCGCCAATCTATTCCAGGAATGTGACTCTACCAAACCAGACTACCATGGTCTTTGCAAGTTAGTTCAAGATGATGATGATGTCGCCGTCGATTCTGAATCCCTTGTAGTCCAACAGCGATGTGGGAGAATGTGTTCTTGCTCATCTTGACTTCCACAATAAAAATCGTCCTTACGGCTTGGACCTTCGGCATGATGGTAAGCAGTCGATGTCCTTTCTATTACCACCCACCATAATCGGGATACTCATCTAGATACCTGCTGGTATATTCCTGCCCACAATCGCGATCGGCGCATGTCTAGGTCGTGCAGTTGGATTACTTACGTATGTCCCTCCTCTCAATCATAATCAACAACTCTTAGTGATCGTTTGCCAGTCAGGGCCTATATCGTGCATATCCAACTGCTTGGATTTTCCTGTCTTGCCCTCCTGATCCTTCTGAGAGATGTATATCTCCGGGATTCTATGCAGTCCTCGGTGCTTCTGCTATGTTGGGTGGTGTCACCCGAATGACAAGTAGGCTCTCATTGCACAATGTCTAACGCAAATTTGACTGTGCTTCAGTATCGTTGGTGGTCATCGTTTTCGAGGTATTGATCCATTATATCGATTTAATGACAGTGTGTATAATATTCCGTCCAGCTTACCGGTGCTCTTTCGCACGTCCTCCCTATCATGATCTGTGTCATGACATCAAAATGGGTGGGTGATGCAATAAGTAAGGATGGTATCTACCCTGTCTGGATTGCTTTGCGTCAATATCCCTGGCTGTCCCCGTTCACTTATCACGATAAGGGTGAAACTGGAGCTGATGTCATGAAATCGTTCAGTGAATTGGTGGTCATCAACGACGAAGAGTTGTTTCCGGGGGCTCTTGGTACGTTTACACTAGAAACTCGGTTCTAACGCCGCTCCTGGTAATGTCTTGATGCTAGATGCTCTCCTAAAGAAATACGACTTCAACGGTTTTCCTGTGGTTCGTGGCACTCATTTGGTCGGGTTTGCTACTCGCGAAAAGATAAAGGCAGTTCTAGGTGAGCTGGACAACAATCTTTTGAGAGATATTGCTAACGAGAATGCAGGCATGTTACCTTCAGACGATCTTTTAGATAACGCAAGAAAGTGTTCTTTCTCTCGCAGAGAGTTTGTTCTGCCCGAGGCTGCCAGGATCGATTTCTCCGCAAGCCTTGAGGAGTCTATACTTCAACTTCGCAAAGATGTTCCCCAGGAGCTCGTCGTAAATATGTTTCAAAAACTAGTATGTTCAATTGAGCCATCCATAATGCTTACGAGCTTATACAGTGTAGAATTTACGCCAAGTATTATTCACACAATCTGGCAATCTAACAGGGATGGCAACAAAGGCAGATATCGTGTCTCTGCTGACCAACCACTTTCAGCACACCGGTGCGTTAGCACAACAGCCTCAAGATCCATCCTAGCACATGCATCCGTATTTGGACTGATACTTGGATTTCACAAATTTGTACATTGTTTGCCTCTGGCATGATTGCTAGGTTGGATGACAGATAAGAAGAGACAAAGGAATATATTGAAGAAATGCGATGCAACTCAGCCCATAGACCTAATGCTTTTCTTCAGGAGGGCATTCTTCGTCACCTTCGTCATCCTCATCGTAGTCTTCATCATCCTCGATGTCCTCGTCGTCATCATCGGCCTCCTCCATCGATTCTCTGAGCTAGACAAGTGTTAAACTAAGGGATGAACAAACATACGATTATGAAACACACCATCTCGACAAGCTCGTGGCATTCGTTGAGATGGGCCATTAGTATACCCTGTCCCTCAGGAATAGTTCCATCCACTCCTATGAACTTTCCATCTTGGCGCATGGAGTCGATTTGGAAAAGAGCAAGTTGATACTGGGATCCAAAGTGTGGAATTAAGAGAATAAAAGCAATGATAATTTTAGTATACCGTCGATATATCTGTCGAAACATGCATAGACTAGCAGAAGGCAAGACACACACCGGATACAGATCCCGAGCGGAAAATGGTCCACCGTACTTCAGGACTTCATTGAGACATTTCTTCACGGTCGATAATTTGTTCGCCTAGACAAACGATCAGCAGACAAATTCCCGTCGAAATCGAAACGCACGTACTATTGGCATCAATTCCTCTGAGACAGGCTCACTAGAAGACAACAGGCGGTAGATCAATCCATAACATCGCCTGAGCATGTACAACAATACCTGTTGTCGCATGCGTTCAAAATCTTCTCGGGACGAACCGGGAAACTAACGTACGCATTGTCCTGGTGGGCGATTGCCCTCAGAGTCGACGAATTTACCATCGACGCGCATCTTGTCGATTTCCTGCAGACTCAAAGAATAGTTAAACAGGTCAGTCTCTCTAAGGGTCCATCTGTGTGTCAACACCAGGCTTTCCAACTCGGTACGAAGTCCAGAGAGCCGATCATATATTGGCTTCAATGACGAAGCAACATGTTTCGACTCCTCGTTTGCCTTGATTTCTTGAGAGATCTCGAAGCATTCTTCAAGCAAGGAGGAGCATAGCGCCTGTGAAGTTGGTACTATTCCACCAGGCCCTAGAAAGTTGCCATCTACACGCGCCCTGTACAGATAAGTTAATGAAATTAGTAAATACGGAATCCAAGGTTTGCGCTGGTATTAACTATAGAGACAGACTTGAAAACAGATACTCAACGATTCTATCTTCCGAAGCTCCTCTTGTAGTGGTTTAAGTTCAGCTTTGTGAGAGCCTTCCTTGGCTGCAAGCGCCACCAATTGTCGGCGGATCGTGACAAGTTTCTGATGAACTGGAACAAGTTCGACTGGGAGGACGGATAAAGACTCCTGAAGTGTCCGTACAATTGCTTCTGTGGTGATAAACAGATGAGATATGAAAGTAATTGCGAAAAAGCGTACATACCGCATTCATTCAATTGTCGTTCGAGGAGCTTGATCAATGGTTTCGGATGTTTTCCATGTTCTTTGTCGTGTTGAATGATGTTTCGAAGTTCATTCAACCGTCGATGAAATGGCGCAAGATCAGCATCGTTGTAAACGGCAGATTCATTCATGTGGTTGAGAATTTTCTGTATGAACGAACTCGGTCAGCAACTATCTCCGCGCATCTACAACCGGATGCGCGCGCGGAAGGATCACTCACTCTCATAGAGGCTATCTGACAATAAGTCCCAAGGGTATCTTTGGTCTTGCCTATGGTAAGGTAGAACAAAGATAGAAGACTAAAGACATCGGCCAGGGTGGTATCCAGGCGATTGTTGTAAGTGGTCGTATCGTCGCGTACATCATTGAGCTTGTTGACTAGAAAAGAATTAGTAATTGTAATGGTGATGTGCACCATCCACTGCACCTTGTTTAACGACCGACTGGTAAAGTGAATTAACATCGGAGGCCTTGACATATTCGGCCCGATTCTTCTTGAGAGCAGTCAGTCTATTGCGGATACTACGATTTTGTGTCAATGAAGGGGGACGGCAATTACAAGTGAGGAAAATGTGTACTTGATTACTGCCTCGAGAATAGGGAGTTCTGGAAATATGACGACATAATGAGTTTGAAGACATCTCTGTGGATTACGACTATGGCGTACCCTCTTGAGGCACAGTACTAGCCATAAGATACGCGAATAATCTCCAGTGGGCAGTGTGTTGGAAGATGGGTTCACGAAGTCCCGACAGAGGACCTTGAAAGTTGCAATCATTGACTCGATTGAGCAAGTGTCTCGAATTCTCACGGTCACCGAACCCTTTCAGTCAAGAAAATATTATAACCTGACTGCAGGGGATGCGGTTAACAACAATTCATATTGAACATTTTGCCTCGGACAAACCGCACGGCGATGGACGGCCTCAGACAGGTACTTTCTGCATGGCCTCAGCTCTCAGAAATCATGCGCTGGACAATCTGAACCTATAAACAGGCCTTGGATAGACTTCGGATAGAGGTGGAGAAGGGCGCATCGCGGCGCAAGGAAGCGGACGCGCGAAGCAAGAAACTTCTTGCTACTATTCAAGAGAGGGATAACGAACTTGAGTACCTCCGCGAAAGACTGGACTTGACAAGACGAATCCTTGCTCTTCTCAAGAAATGTGACGAGACTCGATGCGCTATACGAGTCCACAGCGACAAGTACGTATTGTTGTAGTTTGAATCTTCTCCGATGAGACTCAATTTGAAAACAGCATTGTTTTGGCGAGCGAAAAAGCAGACCAAATTAGCGAAAGGCTAAGTCATGTGGAAAAAGAGAGAGATACACTGGAAGAGCGATACCATGTTAGTCCTTCTTCGATTTTCTCGCAACATAAACGTCACTAAAGGTATAACAGAAAATCGAATTGGCAGGCAAAGCGTTGGAGGCGCAGCTTGATGACTTGATGGCTTGATCTAAGGGCTCCGTTCGATTACTCTCGAATCCTCGTAGGGAAATGGTTCGATTGTCAATCTCATTAATGCTTTCTGTTGTCTTCTGTTATGTGCCTGTGTATTCTATCAAAGTTCCTTATGGCAAAGTTAACATAACTATTCTGATCGAGTTCTGAGCAGTCCTCGAGGTGTTGTTAATGATTATTACATAATTCAACACCATATTAAATGACGCCGATCTAATCAGTCACCGAACACAACCTTACTCATTCAACCACCAACTTGACCAGCAGATCCTTCACGATGACTGAAAGAATCAAAGAGGCATGTATCTTGAGGCGACCGGAGTTCTATCGCTGACCACGATCATACAGAAAATGAACCAGTTGCGTCTTGATGCAGATCACGCGATTGGTCGCGCTGAGGAGGCCGAGGCGAAAAACAAGAAATACGAACAGTTGCTTCTTGAGAAGGAACAAGAGATCTCGTCACTGCAGCACAGACTCGGTCTTTCGGATGCTGAGCTGGAGAAAGCAGAACAAAGCCTTGCAACCCACAAGTCAGCTTCAGCCGAAAGTGAACAATCGAAACAAACGAGCGAACTACTACAAAGAAAGGTTCAGCTCTTAGAGGAGGAATTAGATGCGGCAGAGAAAAATCTCAAGGAGACAGTCGAGCGGTACGTGTTAACTGTTGCAATCTCACGTTTCTAACTGATTGATTATCGGACCTCAATCTTGTTCGTGATCAGACTACGCCAGGTAGATGTCAAGGCAGAACATTTTGAACGCCAAGTTCAACGGGCTGAGCAAGAGCGTGATGCCTGGGAGAAGAAGTACGAGGTGTGTTGTTTGTCTTTTTTTTGATCACGAACGTGTTTTGAATCGTGGCATACCCAATTCTCTAGGAAGCGGATTCTAAGTGGAAGAAGTCCCAGCAGGAATTGGCAGAACTCGAGGCCAGCATGCAAGATTTGTAGTTGCCCGTATATCCTTGGCGCGCTTTTGACGACCTACCACGACCTTCGCTCCCAGTTAGGAATCACTCTCTTGTCTTATGCCAGATCTTAACAGTTTTATTCCCTATTCTCCATACTGCAGATGGTTTGCTAGAAGGAATCACTCTCTTGTCTTATGCCAGATCTTAACAGTTTTATTCCCTATTCTCCATACTGCAGATGGTTTGCTAGAAGTTTGTATACTGGCAAATCGATTGTGCAATCTACCAATATATAATGATCTCAGACTCTACTTTCCGTCATGGAACTTCAACGAGATTGAATTGACACAGTGCCTCTCATTTGCTGTGTACTTCTGTCAAGAGATATTCACCAAGGATATCGCGAAATCTCACTGGGAGTCTGGAAACCTTCACCTTTGAAGACGTGTCCGAGATGACCGCCGCACGCTGTGCAAACGATCTCGGTGCGGATCGTTCCGAATGACCTATCCTCGTGTCTGGAGACAGCACCAGGAATGGCTGTGCTATGTCAGTACTGCGGCAAACAAATGGGGAAGAGAATTACCATCATAGAATGCAGGCCAACCACAGCCACTCTGAGAACATGTTAACAAAGTGAAGCACTAGGAATTTGCATGGATGCACATTGAACTTGGTGGAACTCTTGTACAAGGGAGCTCCACACCCTGCACAATTGTAGACTCCTTCGGTAGAGTGGTGATCGTACTCTCCAGTCCCAGGAGGCTCAGTCCCTTTCTTCCGCAACACTCTGAACTATTGGCGTGATAGATTCAGCGTCTCTGTGCAGATGTAGTTATGTTTCGGAGCATACTTGTTCGGGAGTCAGGATAGCCTGCCACTCTTGCTCTGTCTTCCGTGTGTTAGACATAGCTCTGCGCTGGAGTAATCGAAATGCTATTAAGGACCTGGGTGCAACCAGGGCTGAGGTGTAACAAGTTCTTCTCAAGATAACTGCGATATGACGGTTGCTCATCAGGCTCAAGCTTCACAAACTATGTAAATCAGGATGTACGGGTCACATGATAGAATAGGTTTCACAACCTGGCGCAAGGGCGCGATGACATACAGAAAGAAGCCCAAAAGAGACGCAAGTTATCCACCAAAACATCCAATGCCGCGGTTTCATTCACGACATAGTGGACCGGTCAATCGCAGAATTACGGAAACTAGACTTGTCCTGCATCGAATCTACGATGACGCATGAACACACACTATGTGGACTGTCACGGTATGACGCGTACTCACCGTTGTTGGACTTGTACTCCATAATTGTAGACGGCGGAAGATTAAGTGCTTTCCTCATGGTATCCCTATTGTGGCTTCAGGTCAATCCGACAGTCGCAGTGACTGGTAACAAACAGACCTAATTTTTTCACGAACTTTTGGGTCTGCATCCAGCCTATTCCAGAGGCTTATAATGTCCTCGCTTTGTCTAACACTGATAGTGCACCCGCAAATCTCTGGCCATTCAGACCCACTAACATCACTCTTGTCTTCCCAATTCCCTGGAACTTCATGCTCCTCTACATTGCGACACTCGTCGAATTGGTCACCGATAATAGCCAGAACGAGGTCTTCCCATATCCGGTCGGCGACGCCCTTCTTCAAACGAATAATCCACTTGCCGCCAGAAAGATTGAGCGGATCTTCCCACACAGGTCGACGTACACCGTTATGGAACAAAAGGTAATCTGTGGTGGGAATAAGGGCAGAAGGGGGTGAAAGATGTGTCCACAGAGACCAGAATGATTCCACCTATGAAGGTCAGTTTGAAGAACTTTCTGATAGGAGAGACGACGCACAGAACTGAAAGAAGAGATCTTCTTGATTCCGTCTTCATAATTTATGATTTTGTTACCAGGTGTGCGTTGTTGACGAAACCAGAATATCCATCTAAAAATATGATTTAAAACTAGAGCGGGCTTGACGCGAAGAGGAGTACGAACATACGTGTTTCTGAGTGGGTGCACAGCTATACTTCTTGGAGAAGTGTTATTCGGAGAAGATTCCTTCGAGCGCTCGGCAGTGGCGGCAGTTGAGACAGAGGTGGAAAAGTGCTTTGACGAAGGCAAACGTGAACGTGGCGCGGCAGATTGAGAGCTGGATTGCTGTGAGGTGGGTAGTGAGGATGCACTATTCGCTAAGAAACGGGACTGAGAATGATTTGAAAAGTAATTGGCCATTAAAGGAGCAGTAAGGAATGTATTGTAAAGCTGTAAAGCAGAAGGAATCCAAATTATCGTGACCTTACATAAGCACGGTTCCCTTCTCTCTTGCTTCAGCCGTGTGCTTATCCCGTGGGTTCTGTCCAATGAAACTCATGCTTCGCCCAGAGTGGCGCCTCTGGCCTCTTGCTTCGTTCCTTGGTTTCCTTGATCTCAAAACAGGCGTGACGGTGGCGCTCCTTTTCGCTGTATGTGCTTAAGTTCACTATACCAACTGATAGCAACTCATATAATTCAAGCTCTTGAACAAGGTGGCGGGTGTCTATGGGTTGATTGCCATGGCCACTGGTTCAGGGGGCACATTTGCACAATTCAGCCTATATTCATACTCTGTTATTGCTCTCATTGGCTTGGTCTGGGGTCTGCGGGCAGTCAAAGAGGTGTGTCAGGCGTCATTCAATCTGCAGCAACTTCTGACCATCCTCTAGGAGGACCCAAAGCAGACTTTATACTTTGCCCATCTGTTCTTCGCCGACCATATATTCTCGACCTCTTGGACCGCATTCTTTGCTGTTATGTGGTGGGTATACACACCACACGATGGTAGCCGTAGTGTCAACTCCCCAGCGCAAGAATACATAATACACGTTGGAAATGTCACCAACACGTTGACTCCCGAAGAACGTGAGGTAGCAGCAATGAAGATCTGGAATCACGAGAAAGGCACCGCTGCAACTATCATTTTCCTCTCTTGGCTATCTAAGGTTTTGTTTCGCTGTATCAAATCTTTTCACTCCCTCTTATGTCTTTTCAGATCTACTTTGCTCTTCTATTATATTCATACGCGTCACACCTTCGCAAGGGTTCTTACCGCTCCCTCCCTCTTTCCAGAACAACCGCAGCAAACGGTAACTCGATAAATCATGCCTATGAGACCGCATTAGGGGGTTCAGAAGAGGAAGAGATCGAAGACTTCTACCATCTTCCTCTTCGGGCACACAAGTCTGGCAATAGTTCTCTCTCTGGCATGGCCGAGTTTGTCAGAGCACCCGGACGCATGAGTAAACAGCACGGGCGGGTGAAGTCTTCTAATAGGAGCAGGTCTGGGTCACAACAGGGCTTACGAATCAGGGACGAGGAAGAAGTGTTGTTCGATGAAAACGATTCCACGATTTATGCCTCCAGTTCGCGTACGACTGAGGAAGAGACAGTTGTTACCACCGATGATGAAAGAATTGGGAGCAAAAGTCGTGTCTGATTTTTTAATTTTCATACGTCGATACCACGTATATTAATTCTTGGCAGATATGTAGGATTGGAGCATCTGGTTACATGGCCAGACATCGAAAACTAAACTTTTCCGAGTGGTTCGGGTTCTATGGATGTTATACACTCTTTCCCTGATGAGACCTCGGGAAAGTCAATTTTGGTTATCACTAGAGAAGGACAGCTGTCCTCGGCTTCTCGTCTTCGACGTCTTCGTGCGAGGGGGTTGAGGATCATGGCAGCCAAAATTACAACCCCATCCATCACCTGGGACATGAAATGTTAATGTTGCAAAGATGACGTAATGATAACGTACAAAAACAAGACCATAGGCAACACCAGCTTCTACGTCGAATTTTGGCCTGAAAAGCAACGCGACAAACGAAAACACAGCGCCAAGACAGTCAATCGTAATGAACGGTATGGAAATCCCAATAACTTCTCTGCGCTTGATGATTTCGTAGTATTGCGGGAGCAAGCCACACGCAATAACAATCGAAGCAAAAACCCCGAAGAAGTCAATAGCTCGACGATTCATGGAGGGGCGAATCGCGAACACCATGCCTGCCTCCAATCCTCCTATGACAAGCATCAAACTGCCTGTAATCAAAGCTGCATCAAGTGGGCTTTTTCCTTGTCCGTAATGTAAGCACTACAAAGATACATGAGTCGGTTTGCAGTCATCCGATGCAATCACTTGATACCTGGCCCCAAGAAAATAAACACAGAAAACCGAATAGCTGAGGTTGAACTACAAAGGGTATACTTAAGTTTTGGAGAATAACATAGACTCCGAGAGGTAGTCCCGCGAAGCCCCATAACAAACTGCAATAGTCAGCCACTGAAATTCAGATTGTACTGAAAATACGCACACAAGATATGGAGATAGCCCTGCCGTGGACTTTTCGCGCCAACTCTTCCATATTTGCGGTATCAATTGGCCTGACCAGCATATGGCTCCTACCAGATGATCAAAAGTTTGTAATATGTTTAAACCTGATTTCACGTACCCATAGTCCCTAGGACGTTCTCTGCGACGGGATTGTCAATCATGGTGGCGCAAGTATCAACTCAGGTGAAGAAGTAACGCCAGGAGCCGCCGAATACGCGGGTAGCTAGGTATGATAGAACTCAGTGTTGGCCCAAGAATGCAGTGCCGTAACAGGTATATAATTTCACCTAGTAGAATCAGGTCTTGAGTCGGCCAGCAAAGGCATATGGTGCGGAAACAAGATCTCACCTTTGTGTTGGTACGTTACAGAATGCGCGGCAGCTACTTGAGATGAAGAGATGGAGTTCAAAGGTAACGGTATTTGAGAGCCGATACAAAACACGAAGTACGCAGAATAACAGAAAATATAGTATGACTCTAGGAGAGTAATAAGAAAACGGATAAATGAGTATAACGGGCGGAAATTCGCACTCCCGATTTGAAGCTGGCCAAGTCATGCCAAGATAAAGATTGTATGTATGTTATAAATATTTAGATTGCAAGTCAATCCGCCGGAAGGGCAACGGAACTACTCTGAGTAAATTCTATGACGTTGACTTCGCCATACCAATTGAAGGCCTCTAGCTTTGATATATGATAGTTCAATATGGCCAATTCAAATTGAGTAGGTTTCAATCCGCCACCAGCGTATCCTTTCTCAGCCGACGCCACCACACTTGCGGGCAGATTATCTCTACTTCTGTACGGGAAGCAAGCCAGACTGATGCAAGTGAATTTTTTCGCGATTCCGAAAAATTTGTCCGATCACGTGAAGCACGTTTTTTCTTGACCTCGGACTCCGACGTGTCCAATTGCGTCCTGCTGTGGGTGGCGTTCCCATGTTACTCGGTGGGGTCGAATACTTGATCTAAAACTTTTTGGCAGGTGAGACTGTCCCAAGTCAGCTGATAGTCTATTCTCGTCGCAAGATGAAAAGCTGCGACACCTTTCATTTTTCCAATTATCCCCAGCGATAGTGGCCACAACAACAACTGATAAGTAAGCCTTGACCGCAACCTGGGCACCTCCCAGAAATGGGTACCTTTTGCTGTCGGTCTTGCAAGTTATATATGCTTTCTTTAGGAGCTGAGTCTGTCTCTGGTGATGATTTCCATAGGCCCACATAAGCTCCCTCCCAAACGAGGGACGAGACTGTTCCACTACATAGCTGTTTTGCTCAGGCCGACAAAAGACGCTGATCAAAATCAAAGATTGGAATTGAATCACAGGTAAATTTGAACATCTCTGTTTCTGCGGAACTTCGACAGCATCTGGCTTAGGACCCACAGGCGGTCTGAGATTATTTCTAAATGCCTGTGTCCATAAAGGAAAGTCCGTCTCCCTAACATTGACTCGAACATCCATCAAGCAGTCTTCATAAGGTGACTCCACCGGGATGCGAAGAAGGCCCAATGGAAGGATGGTTGGACACTTGTCATACTTTCCCGGTCAAGATCCTTGTCGGCATGTGTGATCCACGAGTCCTCTGTATATGGAGAGGTCGTGATCATCACAGCGATTCAACGTTCATCTGATCAATCCTCGACAAAAAGCATATCAAGGCAAGAGATGTCAAAGGTCCTCTCCGAGACTGGAGACTGAGGTGGAACTTATAAAGGGAACCACATTTGTGCAGGTCTGGACCTCCCAATTCCGCCATTCGATATTGACATGAGTCCTAATGTGAAGCTCGTGCAATTACGAGAGTGTGTAACCTGACTTCGTGTATTGAAAGGATGTACTCAGTAGAGCTTAGGGCAGGGTTGCTTTTTGACATATGAACTTTGGAGCAAAATAGGAAAAGACCAAGTTGTAGACTCGTGTTCATTTGCTTTAGAATTCGTTGTTCTAGGGGTATTCCGTTGTGATACAAAATATTGATTAGTGAAGAGAACGAAGAGCAAAGTATGCCCTCCCATAGTAAGTACCCGCGCCAAGTGCAAGAAGGGTCAGCGTCGCGGGGACCGGGCCTTTCGCAACCCGAGGAAGAGATGATAGGAGTAGTAATGCAGAGGCCGCTGGTGTTTTTCATATAAGCACTGATTCATTTATCAGATACACACAACGCACCACATGCAGCTTCCAGCCCATTGGGAGCTCCTTTGCGGATGGCGTCCGCGCCGTAGAGGAACAAGAGCCCCACACTGAAGACAATCATCATCGGATAAATATGCAAGCAGAGTCAGAAGATAGCGCACGTTACTCCTCCAACCAGTGAAGGAACAGAACGTCTCCTGGCGAAACCTGCTACTCCCCCGACAATGCTGATGCCACCGATGATATATGCGGGGTAAGCGGACTTCAAGACAAGCAAACCAAATCACATAGGATTGAGCTCGAAAGTGAAGAAATAGACTAACCATAATATAAAACGTTGAGTGCAACAAAAAAACGAGAGTTTTTCTGTACGGATAATGTGCTGTGAGAAGATTCTGCAAACGAACTTAATGATTTCATCATCTCGGGACACGTGGAAGACAATGGTACGCGTTCATGAGATAAGATTGAATCGGGACTCAGGAAAAGTGACGACACTAGTACTGGTACACACTTTTCCTTGAATATCTAGGAAGATAGTGCTGAGGTAGAGGGGTTTCAGCTATTGGCAACAGATCCGAATCCCCCCTGCCTTACCCGGCATCTGCAAGTAGTCCCAGCTGCCACTGGTATCCCTATCTGGATATCATCACCACAAACTGATAGACAATTACCTACAAAATAGGGGCCATACTGATTGATTACTCTGCGTGGCTACCCCGGAAGTATCGGAAGTGAGTCACTCGAGTCCGAGTTCTCTCGAATTCGCGATCCATCGGCACTTCACACTGTCCCTGTACTTCCTCACACCAATGAGTCCAGTACGACGAGCTTCTATGAGGTTGAATCTTTTCTCGCGCACATTCTGTATGTCTACCTCTCAAGAAAAGCAGCGACTTATTATACTCGGCTCTGGATGGGGTGGTTATACACTTGTAGAGATACGGTAGCAAGTCCTCAGTCACTTCATATAGATGTGGTTGACTGATTATATTACCT
>JABFYK010058301.1:0-31069 GCA_018849495.1 Termitomyces sp. T123_Mx157 | reverse complement strand
CTAATACTGTATATGGTAAGCAGCCCAGGTATGCTAAGCACTATGACTAAGATGAGTAATCAGTGAGTAATCAATACGACTAAGCGAAAGGTAGAGTCCATGTCTACATCAGGTGACTAATACTCGACAGGAGCGGAGCAGGGAAAGGCAGGCAGCCAGTCCGGTAAGTCTGTAAGGCTAAGCCCGAATAGAGTGGAGTCCTCAAGATGGAGTCGTCCCCTTACATCACCCCCCCCTCAAGGTTCGTCGACCCAACAAACAGCTGCAAAATACTAAGATATTCTTCCCCGTCCCTGATAAGGCCGACTGCGACGTGCAACAGCAGGTTCTGCCCCCCTGGAATAATGTCCGAAGGAGGCATATTGGATTATCGGGGTCAACGCATCAGGCGCCGGAGTAGAGAGGGTCATGGGAGAAGTCGTGTCCATCGCCGAAGCTGGAGTAGCCCTAGTGTGAATGCTTGACATCGGCAAGCCCAGAGGGAGAGATGGGTTTTGCCGGGTAGCGGGGGTAGAGGCCATGGCAGCAGTCCTAGATGACGCTGCCGGAGCACTAGAAGAGGGCACTCCAGGCTTGGTAGGAGTAGGGGTGGACGATGCGGGGTCTCCCGAAGATGCCGGCACAGCAACTGCTGGCGCGACGTTGCCTGAGCGTTGCTTCCGTGGTATGCGGACTGACTTCTTAGCTATCTGCTTTCCAATAACCACAAGGGCCTCTCCAATCTGCTGATTGGAGCCCTGGATAGAGACGAACCGGCAGTCTCCTCCTGCCGAGCCAACCGTAAAGGCCGCCAAGCGGGCGCCGGAGATGTCGAGGGCTTGTTTAAGGCCCTGCCCCTGATGACCAACCACGTGCGCGACAAGAGAGTCGGGGAGTTCCAGGGCACACTTGAAATGTGGGGTATGACCATCCGTAGGAGGAAGGTCCCAAGCGAGGGGGATGGTCAGGGGAGTATTAGAGATAGGGCACGATACACATCGAGGAATACGAGAGGTGGTCGCGGTAGGAGTTTTGGTGGGAGGCATGGGCTTTGGCTGCCCAGGAGGAGCCGCCCGTGTGGCCGATCCCTTGGGAACCCGGCGGCTACCCATACTAGGCTGCGAAGCTGTTCAGGCGGCGGCCACGGTGGCCTGGGGAGTGGGCGTACGAGCAGACTCAAGTGCTGCTAGCCTGTGTTTGAGCCCCTCGATGTGAGTTAGCAGTCTTGTAATAGAAGCCATGGGGTCGGGCAAGCCAGAGGGCAAGCCAGCAGGGGAGAAAGACGACATAGAGCCTATAGAGGATAGGGTGAGGTCGAAGATACGTGTTAGGTTGGATGTCGTGGGCTAGAGGTGCGGATGATGTAGGGACCGATCAAGATGTGAGGGCAACGCTCACGATGTGGGATACTCCTATCTGATAACACAGAAGCCAAGAGCCAAGAGAGTGGCAAGAGAGTACTAAGACGGTCAAGCGGCGGACAAGGGTCGAGGCAAGCAGAGACAGAGTCAGACGACGCTATGGAGCTCACAGTCAATTCACTGGATAGACCTGGGGAATACTGCTATTGATTGGTCGAAGGATATTCTATCCTTGCGACCGGCTTATATACTACATCTGTGGCTGCGCTATGACTAATACTGTATATGGTAAGCGGCCCGGGTATGCTAAGCACTATGACTAAGATTTGTCCCCTTACAGAGAGGTCATATCAATTGCAGAAGCTGGAGTAGCCCCCATATGAATGCTTTACATCAGCAAGCCCACAGGAAGAGACAGGGTTTGCTGGATAGGAGAGGTAGAAGCCAGTTGTGGAGCATTAGAAGAAGGTGCAGATGGCCTGTGGACAATGTGGTGTCTCCCAAAAGTGCTGGCACAACATTGCCTGTGTGTCACTTCTGTGGTATGCAGACTTGCTTCTTAGCTATCCACTTTTCAATAACCACAAGGGCTTCTCCAATCTGCTGATTGGAGCCCCTGATAAAGACATACTGGTGGTCTCTTCCAGCCAAGCCAACTATAAAGGCAGCCAAGTGGGTGCTGAAGATGTTGAGGGCTTATTTAAGGCCCTGCCCCTGGTGACTAACCATGTGTGCAACAAGAAAGTCAGGGAGTTTGACCTATGCACTCACAGCATGGGGTGTGGCCATTCATAGAAAGTAGGTCCAGAGTGAGGGGGATGGCAAGGGGAGCATTAGAGGTAGGCCATGCTACATGTTGGAAAATGCAAGAGGTGGGTGCAGTAGGAGTTTTTGTGGTAGATATGGGCTTTGGATGCTCAGGAGGAACCGATTGTATAGCTTTGCCCAAAGAGACAGTGTGGCTACCCATACTAAGCTGTGAGGCTATTTGAGCAGCAGCAACTATAGCAACAAGCATGGATGTTCAGGCAGACTCAAGTGCTACTAGTCTGCTCTCAAGTCCTGCCACAAGAGTTAGCAGTCTCTCAATAGTGTCAGTGGGATTGGACAAAGTGGCAGAGTACAACATAGCATCTTGAGGATAGAGTGAGGCCAAAAGTAGGTTGTAGATTCAGTGCTGTGAGCTAGAGGTGCAGACAGTGTAGTGGACTGAACAAGTGCTGAAGAGACAAATACTCTACTGATAAATCTGGTAAGAGCAGGCAGACACAAGCAACAAGCAAGAGTCAAAAGAGCACAAGGCAGCTAAGAGTTGGGCAAGGGGCAAGTGTAGCAAGCTAAGCACAAGTAGCAACACTGGAGTCTTACAATATGTTCAATGTGTAGACCAGAAGAATATTGTTATTGTTTGGTCAGAGGATATTCTATCCTGCTGACCAGCTTATATACTATATCTGTGGCTATGCTATAACTAATGCTATATGTGATGTGATAAGCAGCCCAGGTATGCTAAGCAGTAATTACTAACAATATTTCAAAAGGAGAGATATGGTCCAATGACTACAAAGAGCTAACTACTACTAATTGGAGGGTGCAGGGGCTCAGCAGCTGGTCAGTTGGTAATGCTAGAATGGATGCTATTCCTATGACTAAGGCTGGATAGAATTGGAGTTGCCTATTAGTATGACCTAACAGAGTTGTCCCCTTATAGGATGGAAAGAGTGTGGAACTGACTCATGAGTGATTGACAGCAAGGCTTAGTGCAAAGACAGAGGTCACAGATGCTAGTGTAGGTGCCTACATATCAGGATATCTAAGGCCATCAATGATTCTAAGACACCAGTTTCAGCATCTCTCATCTACCAGGATGCCCAGCTACCCAAGAATCATAGTGCTGCTCTACAATGCATCAACAGAGTTGAGAGAGGCATGTAAATGCACCCCCAAAAGGTCAGAAGCCCATCCTGAAGACCCCATTTGTCTGCATGTACTGACTTCACTCCACTAGCTTGTCAGGCTCAAAGTGCCTGAGCAGCCTGGGCAACTGCATCCTCTTGCACACCCTCTTGATTCCCTTGCCTGATAGCATTGAGGATGTTTGCCTCATCCCCCTGGACCACAATTCCTTTGAGCATGAATGGCAAAGAGCTCAGGCTTGAGAAGGATGATGTTGTCATTATCACCTGCCCCAGTGCCATGATCAGCTTGTCTAGATAATGCATCTGGTTTGCCCATGCTTTTCCCAGGTTTGTGATGCACCAAGAAGTCAGAGTTAGCCAGATACAAGGACTATCAAGCTTGGTGTTGATTAAGCTTCTTTGCTGTATGGAAGTACTCAGGATTTTTGTGATCTGTCCAAACTTCAAACTTGTGCCATGTACTCTCAAGAAAATGCTGCCATTCTTCAAATGACCAAATCTTGGCAAGCATCTCCTTGTCATGGATTTCATTGTTTCATCTACTGCATTAAAGCTCTTTGAGTAGAAGGCTACAGAATGTCACTTGGTATTCCTCTTTAACTGCAGCAAGAAAACTGCTCCTGTGGCAAAGTCAGAGCTGTTAGCTTCAACACAGATGGGAGAGTCATCATCAGGGAATAGCAGGACCAGCTTAATTGTAATGGCCTGTTTGAGCATCAAAGGTGACTTGCTGCAATAAATCTCATTGCCATGCTATGTCCTTAACAGTGAGGTCAAAGAGGAGACAGGCATAATGAGAGAAATCCTGAATCAATCTCCAGCAGAAGTTAACAAAACCCAAAAAGGCCTGGACTTCCTTTTTGTTCTTTGGCTCAGGCTACTCTGCTATGCCTACTACCTTAACAGAATCCATCTTGGCCATTCCATAAAAGATGATCAAACCTAGGTATTTGACCTTAGCTGCTTAAACTCACACTTCTCAGGCTCAAGATAGAGCTAGTATTGGTGGAGGTGTTTCAAGACAATGCATGTGATCCAATGGTGTTTCTCTAAGGTCTTTAGATGAGAATAGCATCTAAATACACACAAATAACATCTTCTACAATCAGATTGCAGAAGATGTTATTTATCATTGTCTGGAACATGGCTGGACTATTAGTAATACCCAAGAATATCACCAGAGATTCAAAGAGCTCATAATTTTGGTTCAGAATGCTGCCTTCTCCTCATCTCCTTCTTTGATGCACACATTGTTGTAATTCCAATGGATACTGTGAGGGGATGTTGGCAGTGGATAGTCCAAGCCAAGCCCACCACTCATGACCTGACACTCCTGTCAAGAGGCAAGTGACAAGCAAGCTGGCCTAGGACACAGTGAGCCAGGAGTGGGCATTCAACAAGAGGCAAAGGCAGAGGCCAAGGCAGAGATGAGGAGTGGCACTGGCTGAGCTCACAGTTATGCTAGTGAACAAACTCGGAAGCAATGCTATTGTCTAGACTGGGAATAGTCTATCCCCAAGTCTGCCTTATATACTACAGGACTACTACAAATAACTAAGTACCTATGACTACATCAGAGGCTGCTGACTACAACCTAATGACAAAGTGGAGGCCAATGACTATGACACACTGACTAATTGGATCTGGTAGTAGAAAGAACAAGGATCAACAATAATACATCATGTGCCAAGTACAATATACCCATCAGGCCTGGGAGCTGAGATGGCAAGGGAGTAAGAAGGGGCCAAGCAGTCTGGAGGCCGACTAGATAGAATGCCAGTCCTCACAAACTAAGCTAGGCTGGGATGGGATGGTCCAAGGATCAGTCCCCTTACAGACACTCAACTTGGTGAAGTAGCATGCACCTCAAAGGTTGTTGACAAATCCAGAGATGAGTGGCAAGAAAAAGTGTTTCTTTATCATCATTGCATTCAGGACTTGATAATCCTGAACCAGACAGAGAGACCCATCCTTCTTCTTAATGAAATTGATGAAAAAGACTAGGCAGGCCATTGAGAACTTAGAGTGTCATATCTTGCCTGAGTTAAGGTTCTTCTGCAGGAACACATCCTGCTCATCGGGTGCAAGTGGATAGACTTTGCAGCTGAATGGTTCTGCACCAGGTATCAGCTGAATTGCATGGTCCCATTGCATATGCTCTGGGAGTGAATCAAATGATGCCTTGGAGAATATGTCCTCAAAGTCATGTAGATGATGAGGAACTGTGCTACAAAAGGGCTTGGGCTGAGAACTTGCCACAAATGCCTCAGCTAATTGTTGAGAAGTTGTCTAACTAGCCCAGATCTCTGCTATCATAGGAGGAGAGCAGAGTGTCATGGCATAGATCCTATCACCTACCTCAATAGTCTTGTCTGGAGACTCAGGGTCTAGAGCACTGGCAAAGTCCTCTCTGCATCCATCTTCCCCTGAAGTTCACACCCAACACCCTGGACATTCTTGTAGAGGGCCTCTCTATAAGGGAATGCCAGAGGGGGGAATTCAAGAGGTCAAAATCAGCAAAAGGGAGATGCCCTGCATAACAAGCATGCATGGCAGCACACTCACAAACCTTTGCTCTATGCTCCTTGTGGGCCTCCTCCACACAGGTCAGGCAATGACAGGGACAATGGCTCAGCTTCACCTCACCCTTATTTCAGTGGGGTTGTGTTCATGTGCCCAGGTAAAACCTAAGATCATGTCTTGTTCTCCAAACTGGCAACAGCAAAAGCAGCATGCTCAGAGTGATCCTGGTAATGGAGCACTAGGTCCACCACAGAACAAATAGAGCCAGCTTCATTGAGTTGTCATGCATTCTCTTGAGCCCTTGATCATCCTTCTTGAGCTAGAACTGATCTTTAGCAGAACATCAGAATTTGAATGATATTCAACATACCAAAATCCAATGGTTCTGGCAGCTTGCAAAAGACTTGTGAGCACCCCCACTGTGCATTTCAACCCCAGTCAGAGCAGCTTCAGCCTAGAACATCAGATTTTGAATGATAGATAACATACCAAAATCCAATGGATCTGGCAGCTTGCAAAAGACTTGTGAGCACCCCCACTGTGCATTTCAGCCCCAGCCAGAGCAGCTTCAGCCTTGGTCCATGTTGATGGATTTCAACTACTGTTGCTGGCTGCCAATCCATCTTCTTTGAAGGAAGAGGATCTTGAGCAAGATCCTGTCACAATCAGATGCAGCTCATGATGAAAGTTTCTTCATGGTGATTGGCTTGTTGGAGTTGATATTTTCCTTTTCTGTGTCCTTCTTCTTGTGTGGACATAGAGATGGAGCACAAATGAGGACAATAACTACTGCTGGTGGCCAATACTTTTTCCACATGTAATAGTCAGAAAGAAATGTGTTATGCCATCTCTTTGACAGCTTTTTGCCTTGTAAAAAAGGTGTTTTTCAACCTTTCTCCAGCAATATGTGCACTGAAAATGGCATGACACATTTTTTGTCACTTTTTCTGGTGGGCACAGGTTCTGGTGCCAGCAGTGAACTCAGCATAGAATTGATTAGATTACATAAGTTGTCTAAGAAGCGCTACAACGGCGTGACAATTAGTCTTGACCCAATGCTAACCTGAACAATTTGTTTTGCCTGGGCTACCGATTAGTACGCCCTAACTCGCCCTAACCATAAGCCTAACCGTGTCCCGAATAGGGGCTGAGCGTCCTCTCTCTATCAGGCTGCCGACTTCTTCATGATATTCTAATTGGATGCCATTGTTGCCGCGCTCCCAAGACTTATCAGGCCCATGGTAGAGTATATCAAACAAGTGCATATCGATATAACCACAAATCATCCCCTCGTCTTTGCTGATCTCTTTACTGACCCGGCCTATAAACAGGTAAACCAGCGTACATTTCATATCCTACTTTTCACGGGGCTCATTTCTCAGCTTTTCTGAGGCACTGGAAAGGGGTAGGGAATACGCGTAGAGGAACATAGATGATGGTGCTTTGAAATGCAATTTTTTGTACGTAATGCAGCAATATTCTTTCGGTCCAGAACAAACGCTCCCAAGTCTGCCCCGATTCATTCACATGCCATGTCAACACAACGCTTCCCGTATAAATAGAGCGCAACCCGGCATTCGACATTGAGTCTCTTCGTCTCGCACTGTCGTCATCGATGATAACTGTTCATCATCTAAACAACTCCCGTTCTCAAAGAATTCTTTGGTTGTTGGTGAGCAATGCATACGCAGCCTACAAGCAGCAACTTCACCTTCGACGCTATATGTAGGAAGAACTTGACTTGCCATATGAGATTAAACATTACCAACGCGACGCCAACCAACTTGCTCCCCCCGAGCTGCTAGCGATCAATCCTCTTGGAAAGTCTCCGATCATTACAGATGGTACTCTTACTTTGGCCGAGAGTGGTGCTATCGTTGGTATGTAGCGAGCTGGTGTCTATCAATGACTGTAATGATCATTTTTCACTAATTCTGAGCCTGGATAGAATATCTAATTTCGCACTACGGCAACGGCAAGTTACAAGCACCAGCATCCGGCCAAGGCTACATTGACAATTTGTACTGTTTGTGGTATCTTTTTCTCCTATCTATCCAATTCCTGAAAACAAACGTAGATACACACTATGCTGAAGGATCTCTCATGCCAACTATCGTCTCCAAGCTCATATACGACATTATTCTCACCAAGTCCCCCTTTTTCATACGACCCTTCGCATACCTTATATTCAACGGTCTCACTCGGCAGTACTTAATGCCTGCGTTCGAAAAGCATTTCACAATGGTGAGAAAAATATACACCTATCTGTCAAACCTGCCAAGTCCTGACTAATTTCTTCACAAAGATTGAAGACCACCTGAACCGCACTATAACAGGTTGGTTCGCTGGTGGAACTGAGCCGACCGTATGTCTCCGTTCCTGTAGGGAATTCGATTTGATTTGCTTCTCTTTCTCAGGCTGCCGACTTTCTTATGGCATTTCCATTGGAACTCATCCTTACTGTCGTCCCGAAACTCGCTAGGCCCAGAATGGTGGAGTATGTTAAAAAAGTGCACGATCGGTATAATAAAGATCCGTCTCTTCAATGTCTTCACTGATGCTTACGACTCTTTTTACTAGCCCTGCATATAAACGGGTAAACCTCTGACATCTTACTTTTGCCTGTGACTAAGCTCTTTCTCAGGCCTTGGAAAAGGGTGGAGAATATGTATACAAGGCACCTATCAACGCATAACCCTGAAGCCTGTCCCAACCCCATGGAAAGAATATGAATATTATTGCTCTAAGATACAAAGTTTACAGTAACGACCTGACATGCTATAGGGTTATGAAAAGGACGAATTCATTGCACAGGTCTATAGAGACGCTCTGGTATTCGTGAGATACGAGACAAGACTTGACGGCGAAGACGAGGATCCAAGTCAAGGCTGAAGTGAGCAGACGAAGATTGATGCTTTGGTGGTCGTAGTTTCGGAATGGTTGACTTGACGCTTCTAAGTGAAAGAGAATTATCAATTCAGTAAGATTGAAAACCCGAGTCTCTTTGATCCTATCACGACATACGGCGGTTTTGAGGTTTTGCGATATCGAGTAAGACATTTTCGTAAACAAAAGAAACCGAACGTCTAACACTCAATGAGTAACATTTGTATAGATTCTGTGCGCTCACCAAAAATCCAGAGAATATGGCACGAAACACTAGGCCGAAGAGACAGATAGCAGATGAGAGAGGAATGTGAACCAAGTACCCTAGTGATTCCAAATCGACTTGCAAACCCGAATTCAGTGTAAACATTGTAGCCCATGATCCAAAGACGAACTATGGATGATGGCCCCTAAGAGTCTTAATAATCCCGGAAAGAACCAAGAGTGTGTGTGGAAGTTGGCGAACATTTCTACATTTTCCTGAACTAACACCGCAGATACGTTCGCCACCTTCTTCATTTCCTCATGAGTTGTCATCGTCAGATTCGAGATTGTAGTGGCGAGAGCGTTCGCGGATAGAGAAGCTTCGACTTGCACTTGGTTGAGAAGTTTAGCCTGACGGATGGAGGCTTCGAGTGTATGCGCGACCTCAGAGCCTATCGCAGATAATTTTACAACAGACTGTGATTGGTTCATGCCTGCTGTCTCAACAAGCGTAAAAAAGACGTGCCTGTGTCAGACTGTTCAAACCGTTGCCTAACGAGGCCCATTGATATTGAACTCGGTCCTAAGTCATACGAGGCGGGTCAGAGAGGTTGAGAAAAACGTCTTCGAGTAAAAGTCTACAGTGATATCGACCGAGGCCTGCGACTGGACCTTGAACTCGATGAGCATCTTGTCGACATTGTGGAGTAACGATGATTCCATAAGATGAGTCAAAGCACGAAGTTCGGCCGCATGCTAAGGGCCTTTTGTATGTATCATGATAACGAAAAGTTGATCCTGAAGCATACTTGACGATTTAAATCTTGGAGTGATATCGATGTCTAATCAACGATCAACGATGAGCGGTCTTTCAAGCGATAGTTCCTCGACGTAGGGAATACCTGCTCCAAGAGACGGAGAGAACGTTGTTCTTGTTCTTCCTGGAGAAGAGACACTGCTTCCCTGAATGTGCCTAATGTCTGTTTGTTTCGATTAGCATGCGTTCACGTCTTGATTGAAACGAGGCAATCTTGACATAATTAAAATCAGTGTTGAACCATGATTCCCAATGGCCGACACTGAAATCGATATTCTCGGAGGCGATGCGCATGTGAGATACAACTTCACGCAAGTCCTAAAAGTGGGTGTAACCAATATGACCAGGGCTCATCCATGAAATGTACGTACATCAAGGCGGCTTTCCAGAGAAGTCATGCTGAGTTCAGCAATCTTTTCTCGCGCGATGATGTATTGCAAAAGAGTAGCTTGATCCAGGGTAACGTTTTTGTAAATATCACGCGCCATGTCTAGATTGACACCGTTGATCATGTCATCAGGATTACAGATGGATCGAGATATACCAATATCATTCCAGCGTCGAAATGCAAAGCAAAGTTGTGCTAAAGTATCGAGTGAGCATAAAAGGATATGTTTAGGGAGCGCGTACTCACGAGTTTCACGCAGATATCCCGAGTAGCTTGACCAAAATTGGGCGCTCCGAGAGAGAGCACTAACAGTGGTCAAGAAGTGATGAAATAGATCAACATGCGGTTCTTACTCCACGCAATCTCCTTGTAGTCTGATTACATCAGAGGTCAGATGCTGCAGTTGAGATCCGGCTATGAATGGAATGCATTCCAGAGGAACAGTGTGATGGGCGGCTGTCGCCACTTCACAAAGTGTCATGCGTATGGCGACTTGTCGAGAGTCAGCCAGCTGCAAGGAGACAAAAGTTCAATGTGGAATTCACCATTAACACGTTCGTTCTCATTCATGTCTAGTTCGGCGCAATGAGATTGGATGGATGCAGCAGCTTTTCGAAAGCAATCCGGTCTGCGAGCATAGTCATCCAGAGAGCCTGACGACACATTCAAATTCACGCGGTATCAGAGAGAATCGATGGTCAACCTTGAGCCCGAAGAAGGGTACCTATCTCTTCTGGTGTGAGCACTGCACCTAGAATGCCAGGGAAATAATTAACTCAAACATTGGATATGTTTGAGGAATTGATACCTCTGGGAGAAGATACAGTCTGGCTGTTCCATGAACCAGCAACCGGTAGAGAGAGTGCACAGATGACCAGAAGAAACGCGAAAGGCATTGCTGATTAGATATGTTAGGGTTGGAAGAGTCGAAGTCGTGCAAACAAATTGCTGACATCATTCCGTATGTAATTTCATTCAACTGTGTTTGGACTGCGACTAGATCTGCCTTGCAAGATGACACAAACGTTAATATGATCACTCTTCCATCATCCCAATACTCGTTCCCAAAGGGTCTTGTGTTAAATTGTTATTTCGCGTAAGTTCATCATTCATGTCTTGTGACCCGAAGGCTAGTCTGGATGTAAGAAGATCTATGGGCATTCCTTACGGAGATCGGTTTCTACCAGTGCGATTCCGACAGGCTTGCCCCCGAAAAAATAAGTAAATCTTCTCGGAAAGTTGCACATCATCACCGATGATGTAACCTTGGCGGAAGGCGGTACCATTGTCGGTCAGTTCGAAATCTTTTGAAACTTCGAAAGTTTCAGATCCACATGTTCCTCTTACAGAATCCTTCGCAAAGTACGGAAATGGCAAGTTCCAAGCACCTACTTCAGGCCCCGGCTATCTTGATAACCTCTGTCGCTCGTCGCAGCTTTTTATCCTTGATCTCGGCGAGTCCCACTGAAATTAGTTACCTACTATGCTGAGGGCTCACTTATGACACTTCGAGTTCAAGAATCACTTATGATATCACGCCTCAAGAAGGCTCCCTTCCTACTTCATTCTATCGCTTCCATAGTATACAAGAACCTCATGGAGAAGTCTCAAATTTCAGATTGCATTTAAGAAACAAAACGTCCTCGCAAGATTTCGCGCTGGCAACATATTTTCCTACCCTGAGCAAATACTTATCGCTGGTGCACAACTGGGCAGATGGATGACCATTTGAGCGAGATTTGTCGCCGGCGAAGATGAAACTCTTGACCTGTTGAAGATTTCGATCGTATAAGTTCCAGGCTGCCAATTCCCAAATGGCCTACTCATTGGATTCCTTTGTAGCGATCTCGTCACTCCAAAGATGGTTGTAATTCTCATCTCGATTCTCATTGGTCGAGAGCGTTTCTTCAGGCCTGCGTATAAAACCGTAGATATTTTCCTTGGAAAGAGCGCCTGATTTCGTCGTAAATAAGCTATCAAAAAAGGTGGATACTATACTTACACGTAACTTATAGGACAAGCGACTTAGCTTTGGAGCTGTACACATATTATGTTTTCTCCAGCTTCATCAAGACGCCTCAAACGATATGGAACAACACAAAAATAGCATTGGAGCAATGGTAATACATATCGAATCACAGTTCGTCGTAATGTGGTCGTAAAGAGGCGTAGATGATGTTCGATACAAAGGGGTATCAAGTGGCAAAACTAAAAGGATAGTGAGCTATATGCTAATTTTGTAAGAAAAGAGCGAGAGGATTAGAGAGGGAGGGTACATTAAATCAAACGAAAAGAATGTAGAGAATTGGGATAACGAGCGGAGGATTAGGTGAAGTGAGATTAAGTTACCAAGAGAGCGAAAAGAATATTAGTGACGGTCCGTTTCTACCCGTCTCCGCGAGCTCGATCCAGCATGAATTTGGGATTGCCAGTAAGCGGCGCCCTCTCCTTTGAGCCATTCTCCAGTTACTCCATTGCGTTCAAAGTCGCCATCCTGGTACCCATAACGTTGCTGCAGCAACCTCAATAAAGGGTTACGCAGTGCTGGGTCCATCCTGACACTCTCTCCTGGATAATAACTTCCAACACCATGGCGAGACAGACTCTCTTCAAAGAGAGCTTCCTCGTGAGTGCATCCACAGTTGAGATATCCGGGAGGGGCATTACGAGGTGGGAATGACCGCCGTTCCCGACGGGAATCGTGCCAAGCGCATAGCGCGTTCCCGGCCCGATTGAGCGAACAGAACATTTTTTTCCGTATTTCCGTCCGGAGTTTCCAGTCCTCCTGGAAAGTGGCCGAAGGCGGTGGCGTAGGCAGGCAAAGAGGCTTCGGCCCCAGCTCTTTAGCGTGCACTTCCTCCAGGGCGACACGGTACCTTGCCGTCTCAGCCTCCGCTTCGCGCAATCTTTGACGCAGTGTAACAAGTTCTGCTTTGAGTTGGTCCTCGGCAGAGGTAGACGGATGTAACGGCTGTATAGGTAGTGAGTAACCAGACCCGCTGTGTCGCATACCATGCTGAGAGTAGGGTTCGAACATCGTGTTGCCAAAATTCGGCGACCCTGAAGAGTTGGATTCGGGAGAAGAGCCTCTCATCGTCGTCGAGTCGAAATCGAGGTTGTTGACAGACATATCATAAGTCAAGCTGTTCATTCCAGTGACCCCCGGATAGGAAGAATGTGGCATTCCCTGAAGCATAGCAGGTTGGCTTGATGACCAGATACTGCTGGGGAATAGACCATCGTTTCGCATGGATGGAGAACGACTACTACGATGGACAGAGTCGCCGATGGCTCCTGTGAGGCTAGAAGTCATACTAGAACTGGATGACCCTGATCGTATGGTATACAATCCGTCCTGAGTATATCGTTCCTTCAGTCAAATTACAAATGGATAATTTAGCCACCTACAGCCATGAAGGGCTGACTTAGAGAGTATGTCTCATGACCACTGCGATTTCTTTGAGCAGGCGTATTGGACCTTCCGCTTCGCGCTCCGGAATGGGAGGACCAAGGTGTACTTGACATTGCTGATACGTGGGTAGTGCACCTTGTCAGGAGTGAGGAGCGCTTCGGAGTCGCAACGGGGAAGACAACTCTAGGTAGAGAAGTGGGTGAAGAGGAGGTAGATGATGACATCCCAAGTTCACATTGCTTCTTTTAAGGCCGGTCTGGATTGGCAGGCGGTGCAGATCTTGTAATTCTCTGTAGCTTGGTGCATGGATGGGGTCAGCGTCGCTTGGAACTGATCAAGAAAAGTTGTGAAGGAGACGAGCTTACAAACTTAGAAATCTACGACATTAGAAACAGGCTGTACACCTTGAAGGGGGCTCTGTATGATACCAATCGCCGAGCCAATTTGAACCTTGATGAGGATTTTATTCATCGAGACAGCCAACATTACTCGATTTGTTCCACATCATAGAGGGCGTGTGCCTCATCCGTCCAGAAAGAGGCAATATCAGACTCTCGAGTTCGAGCATACGTACAACAGACGTGTTGTGAGTACGTTCCGTTCCGATCAAACATGGCAATGTTACTCTGATGCAGTCGGAGATTCATTGCGTGATCAAATGATGTGTTTTTACATTCATTGCATTGACGATAGTGAAATGATGACGAAAGGGGACTGACCAACCCGCGAGTAACTTCGGGCCTCTAGGATGGAAATGTTGCCTGCGATTAATAGTGCCTTGTTGACAAAGCCCGCACATCACAATACCCGGTTGGTGATTGAGTCGAGTCCATCGAGTAATTACCCAACTTGATCTTGATGCAGTTACCATTGTCAAAGATCCTTTTCTAACAAAAGAGGAGAATGTTTTCGAATTCTGTCAAGGCATGACGGATGATGTCACGCCATGGTTTGGCCTGTACCGGAATGTCTCTTGAGAGGAGATGAGTACTATTCGAAACACAAGCAAAGATCAGGTACCGAGAACTTGGAGGGACCTGAACCAGACCAGTTGCCTCATTGAAATCCACGAACTTTGTAATCTCCACGGCTGGGCGACCCGGACATCTAAAAGGAATTGAAAGTTGAATAGGAACGAAAGTGATATATAACTTACATGCGAAAGAATCGAGGAATTGGATAACAATCGTTATCCTTGTGATGCTGCCTACAGCTGAACTGAACTATTTCTGCAATGCGACAGGGCGACGACATGGGGAAATGTCAAGTTTCTCACTCGTGACTCCTTGGATTGTCTGATCACGTGGTCTAGCGAAATAAAAATAAAAACCGTTCGAGTAGAATTCAGGAAGTCATCCTACTTTATCTCCCATCCATCATCAAAATGGTCTACAAGGTCGCTGGTCAGTTCGAATCGCAGTCTGAGTCGTTACAGAAACCAACGAGATCAATCAGATATCTCTCTTGCTGCGTTCGGTCGCAAAGAGATCGAAATCGCCGAGGTTTGTTCGCCCACAGCCTCTCTTCGCATCGCTCACAATCGTCCAACAGCATGAGATGCCTGGTCTCATGTACATTCGTGCCAAGGTAATTAGCACACGTCCGATCGTGATTATCGATGACTGATTTTGTCCATCGTACAGCATGGTCCTTCCAAGCCTCTTGCAGGGGCCCGCATCGCTGGATGCCTTCATATGTGCGCTCATCCCCTTTTCTGATGCTCACGCTGCCCTCATCTTCGAGAAACTTAGGACTATCCAAACGGCCGTCCTTATCGAGACCCTCGTTGCTTTGGGTGCCGAAGTAACCTGGTCGTCTTGTGTACCATCATCTCTCGCTTCGATAAAATCTACACTGATCTTGACCTTCATAGAACATCTTTTCCACACAAGATCACGCTGCTGCTGCGTATGTCCGCCTATTCCTTCTTTTTGATAGCATTATAAGAGCTTTTATAGTATCGCTGCAACTGGTGTCCCCGTCTTTGCGTGGAAAGGGGAGACCGAGGAGGAGTACACTTGGTGCATCGAGCAAACTCTCGCTGGTTTCGCTGGTGGCAAACCTTTGAACATGATTCTTGACGACGGTGGTGATCTGACCACCCTTGTTCACGAGAAGTATCCCCAGTATCTCCAAGGTGAATAGTTTTTTTTCACATCAAATCCGTGTGAACTCATTTTAAATAGACATCCGTGGTGTGTCTGAGGAGACCACCACTGGTGTTCACCATCTGTACAAGGCTTTCCGTGAGGGTAAGCTCAAGGTTCCCGCCATCAATGTCAACGACTCCGTTACCAAATCCAAGTTTGATAACTATTACGGCTGCCGCGAATCTCTTGTTGATGGCATTAAGCGTGCCACTGATGTCATGTTGGCTGGCAAGGTTGCCGTCGTCGCTGGCTATGGTGATGTCGGCAAAGGCGTAAGTTCAGAAAATCTTTCCTGTGTTCTCTTCTAAAGTCCAGCAACAGTGCGCCGAATCTCTTCGTTCTTATGGCGCTCGTGTCTTGATCACCGAGATCGATCCCATTAATGCTCTTCAGGCTGCCATGGCTGGCTATGAGGTCACGACTATGGAAGATGCTGCCCCTCGTGCAAACATTTTTGTCACTACCACTGGTAACAGGGATATCATCACTGCCGAGCACTTCCTTCAGATGCCCGAAGATGCTATCGTGAGCAAGTAAGGACCTTGTTTTCTCTGTGTGGCTGTAATTTTCAAGTCCTTCACAGCATTGGTCATTTCGATGTCGAGATCGATGTTGCCTGGTTGAAGGCCAACGCCAAGTCTGCTACCAACGTCAAGCCCCAGGTCGATCGCTATACCATGCCTAGCGGTCGCCACATCATCCTGCTCGCTGAGGGTCGTCTCGTCAACTTGGGGTTGGTGCACTCCATATTCAGACGGTTCTGTGTTGCGTTCTAACACCATTTCTTTCAGTTGTGCCACTGGCCACCCTTCCTTCGTCATGTCCTGCTCTTTCTCCAACCAGGTCCTTGCACAGATTGCTCTTTGGACAACTCCGGAAAAATTCCCTCTCGGTGTCCACATGCTTCCGAAAGAACTCGACGAGGAGGTTGCTCGTGCTCACTTGGCTCAGCTCAACGTCAAGCTCACCGCCCTCACGCCGGCCCAATCCAATTACCTTGACATCCCCGTCAATGGTCCTTATAAACAGGTGTGTCCGTACGTTGAACTCTGCAACATTCAACTAACAATTGATTCTTCTAGAACCATTACCGCTACTAGATGTGTGTTGTGTGTACCTGTATTCATCGACGGCCTCAACGAGCCCTCGCCAATTGATCAGGAGAATGGGATCTTCAACGTCCTTGGATTGACGTGATTCGTTAGTAGAGTTTGATATGTGGACTCTTAAGACGGAGGCAGGGATAATCGTTTAGAGAGTGATTGCTGGCGCGCTCCGGAGGTGGTAGATTGTGTTACGTCAGACCAGGGCCTCAACGAGCCCTTGGTCATTGTGACTTCAACGTCGCTGTAGCACTACTGTTTTACATGTTGTCAATTGTGGTTGTGTTCAGGTTACATAGTGAGATCTATCTTTTGTGACACTGTGAGTATAATATGGTCAAGATATTATTAAGCTGGTAATCGTGGAGATAAACAGTTGATAGGCGCACTCATCCAGTAACATCAACGTGGCTGTTTCCATAATGAACGATCTATGGTTTCTGCTTCATGATCCCACATCACGAAGCTCGGAGTTTCTTGAAACATAAAAGTCTGCCCCATGGGTCGTACGAAAACACTCGTTGGGGTAAGTGGAAGTTTTTTCTTCCCAATTCTGTCGAAGTCGTGTTTAATTACGACTCCACACGACTCCAAGTTGCGATTGGGTATTTCAAGTTCTGGCCAGATAGGGGGCAGGGATACTGATTGATATCCTTTCTCCCTTTGAGCCTGTCTCTTACTGGAAGGAAGGGATTGCTACGCCATCCTATGAACTTCTTCGTGCACTGGGTACAAGCGTGGTCTGATTTGTCTCCAGTGATGGATAAAGAATGCTGTTTTGCCATCCTCCAATTCACTGACGCGTCAATGACCGACCATCATAATCTCGATCCTATTCTATTTCGTTGAGTCGTCCAAGTATATCATTATTTGAACATGAAATGACATTTTGAAATCGTAACGTGGCGCTGTTACTGACCCCATCTTGGTGTGATTAGTGGAAAAGATTCCTCTCCACTAAACGACCTGACGAGAAGGCAAACTTTTATTGCAGACTCAGACTTATTGATTGGAAATCGAAGGGAATGGACGAGAGACAGCTAGGAAGCAGACTGGGACTGGCATAAAGAGATGGTTTAGATGCGAAGGAGACGAAGCGACCAATGGGGAAGGGACGCCGAGGAATCGGGGAACGCGATTTGTGAATAAAGTCACGGAATAAGGTTTAGTTGAAATCTGCTTCCGTCTCCGATCCCGACTATTCTAATAGTCATCCGTATTCAGCCATACTACGCGTCACCACGAGACTGTGATACGAACCCGACGTACTTGTGCTCTCTCGATTGATAAGCGACGACCGCTCCCAAAGAGCTATCAGCAGTGAACTCCCTCTGCAACACCGTACTTGTTTGTGGCAACCGTAAGTTCTTTCTGATCCCGCTCGATTCTCGGACTAGTTTCGCCGATTGTCTGGATCTCTGTCAATAAATAACTGAAGCAATTACCTCCTGTGCGACTCTCCTTACACCATCTGATTATCATATTTATGGTTTTCTCTTTGACGCGGTCCATTACTCACATGGCATACACACAGGATTAGTTGATGTTGCAGCTCCGGTGTACGTCTTTGTTCTGAATTAGAAAGCAACATCTGGAATATAGCGGATTAGTCGATATGATCCACTCCAAGCACCTCGAAACGATCGGTGTTACAGCGTTGAAGAGCTAACAATAACGCTCAAGTACAAGCATCTTTTGGATGACGCAGCGCTTGGATTCTGCTACAGCTCAATGCACAAGTAAGCCCGATTCTTCCCTACTTTGCACGTCTCATTCCCCCCCTCGACAGGGATGGTCGCTGTTCGCATTGATCAAGAACTACCTTTTACCCTATTCATCGAGAAGGGTTCGTTCTCTTTGTACCTCCGTGCAAGCGCCCGCCGGCCCATCATCGATGCATCCCCTCGACCGTTGAGGTAGGACGTCACACTAATGGACCCTTTCTCGAAGACGTGTCGTCTTCCCCATTTGTCTTCTCCATATATATCGGCCAAATTTCGACCGATATAGATTCAATTGCCTCCATGCAGGCGACTACCGTGTTGGTACAACCTTACCTGAAGAAAAAGTGCTCATCATCACTCTTTGCGACGCGCCTCGATCGCAGACCGAATCTTCAGGCTTGAAAACGCCAATCTTCCCCTTCGCTTTCACTCCCGTCACTTCCGTCACTCTCCAATATCTTTTCCGCTCTCTTACCCTTCTCCTGAGCTGGCACTGCTCTTCCAGTCAGAGCGTTACAAGCTGCATCCTCTGTAACGGCCGTCCTGCGATAGTTTCGTTCATGCCAAAGTTGGGGGCGCTGCTACCAGCATGGGATAGTCTGATTCTTAAGCAGCTATGGGAGCTCAACGTCGAAGAAGCGCCCAAGGCGAATAAAACGGGGTCAAAGGACACATTTATGCTTGTGAGACACACCCAAGTAAAATTTAGAGTTGCTTTTTGGCGAATATCCTGAGCCCGTAATAGGAAAGAGAAACATTGGACGAAGGATCTTTCGAGTGACCTAGAGGAATGCTGAACTTTGTGTAGACTTGAGTGGAAAAAGTGGCCCGCTATGCGCAGCTCACTTGAACAGATGTACATGGAGGTTGATTCAAGAAGGAATTGATCACGGTGCTGTTCAGGCTCGTAGAAAAAAGGAAAAGGAGACAGATAGCTTCTTCGTACTAGATAACAACTAAGAATTGAGTCTCCATTGTCCATCACGTCCAATCACAAGCCCCTCTCTTCTCGCAGCCTCCATGAATGCAGCTAGCTGCTCAATAGTCCTATCATAGCCTGGTGCATATTTAAGCATCGTCTGTATGCGATCCAACGGCAACGCGCCAAGATTTGTGAGCATGCCCTCAATAAACTAGAGGAAAAGGAAAAATCATGATAAACAATATCCAACTAGATTTTAGAAATGTGCAAACCTTCCAGTAGACTTTCATCTGTTCTGCTTGTTGCTGTTGCACGCTCTGTACCGGAGGAAGTTCAGGGGCTGAGGGTGCTGCTGCAAGTAATGAGAAAGGTCGATTACATATGAAACGAGGCTTACTAGGTCTAGCAAGGCTTGAAGGGCCAGTAGAAGGCTCCTCAGCGACTTCTAATAAGCGGAATGTGCCTTCTGTGTCTTCCTTGAGGATACCCCGGTCGACCCAGGTCAGAAGGGCATTAAGAGCGGCACTTCGATCGACCGACCCTACGCCTTTGATGAGCTCATCCACGGTCCAGACAGCTGTCAATCAATAGCTGTTAGAGAAGATGACAATCATGGCGATTCAGCGCTTGGACATACTTTTCTCTGAGAAGAGTTCAATGAAGGCAGCTTCGAGAGGTGGGACATCGGCCTCAACCACTCTATCATCCAGCCGAAGCTCCAGGTGCACCTTTCCAAGGTGTGGTAGCCAACGCAGCTTCTTATCTGGCTTGAAGATATTGAACTCTTGCGAGTACTGTTCTTGAAGTCTGTAACCAAGAAAGAATGTGTATCAAAGAAAAGTTATGCCTTCAATCAAGATTGACAAACTTCTGGAACTGGCCTGGCATAACAATATCACTGGATTCCAGAGCGGGCCAGAAATGCTTGGAGATAATCGTAGGATGAACTGTGGACTAGATACAGTAAATGCTGGTTCACAGACGACTATAAGAACAACCTACAGGTTGATGAGACTGCACATGACCGTCGATGCGCTTCGAGTCTGTCATGTCTTTCAACATGACCTCGCACACTTGTAACGCCGCTTCGCCGAAGCGAATCTTGAGGATCTCAATGTTACGTCGCTAGGCATGATCAGACGGAATATACTTTGTGGAAAATTAGCATGCTTTACTTCACGTTCGACCTTGTCGCTCTCGTCATCTGTGATTGCCAATAATCGTTGGGCAAGTAAGACTTGTAACTCTTTCACGAAAAGATCCTTAGAATCGTAAATGCTGACAAGGGTGCTGATAACATCGCTAGGCTTGTTAGTTCTAAAATCTGGAACATAGAAGAGTCAGCATTTGCTTTCTATCACGTTAATGAACGCTGGCTACCTGGGCCAGCATCAACAGGTTCCGGCTCCCAATTCGGGTCGCTGTATTCTTCCACATCAGCTTGCTGTAGCGGTTGAATCGGTTCATTCTCATCCACAAGTGAGTCTCCGCCGTCATCGTCACCAACAAGATTGGCAACAATACTCCGAATTGTATCGGGACGTTCTCTGAGGTCAACCAGATTAAGTGAAGTTACGAGAATCAAACGCAAGGACCACACACACCTCAGATATCTTCGTATAGGATCGGCGACTTTGAATAGCAGCACGCCGGGTGGATCTATAATTCGAAGGCACTTTATCGTCGCAACGTATTGTGAAAGAATCAGTTTCGTGTCAGCGCCGGGGTGAAGTAACCGTTTCTGATTCCTACAACTGGTCAGATCACCTCGAATGCTCTAACCAGTGATATCACTCACGACTTTCGTAAGGTTTGTACAAGTGCGGATCTTTGATCGACGCGTTGCAGACAATCCTAAAAACGTCGTTTGAGCTCTGGTTTAGAGGTTGACTCAGAGAGGCAGTCAAACCTTCAAGTCTTGCAAGGCACCCATAGAGTCAGGAAAGTCGATGATGATATCAAAGATCTCCTTTGTCCTGTTTCCAGTCAGAAAGAGGCTTCGAGATCAGGAGTAATTCACTCACCGAAGATCACACAATGTCTTGTTCATATGAAAATCAAATCGTGCACCCACTCCCAGCAACATAGTACGAGCCTGCTCCGCTGTCATCCCAATGAGTGCTTTAAAAAAAGAAAGGGATCCGAACATACGACTCGTAGCCCCTCGAGCATAAGGGAGCAACATCCATGAAACCATCTTATCTGACATCCACGACCTCAAGTCCTCCAACATGGGCCTCGACCACGATCCCTCGCACACATCAAGCACATACTGTTCAATATGTTCATACCCTACACTCGCCACAATATACTCGTATCGGTCGAGCAACCCAAGAGTCTCAAACGCAGCCCACAAGCGTGGTTCTCGTGCTTCACAGGTGACTGCAGCGTCATATTCGTCTGATGGCAAGGAAGACTTGCAGAGGGCTTTAAAGGCGGACGTAAAGGTTGGAGGGAGTATAGAAAAAAGCTGGGTCTGGAAATTGAGTGTATATGCAGATAATATGGTTGGGCCAAGCCTAGAATCATCAACAGAGTGCATGCAGACAGAAAGTCAAACCTACTCTTGAGGAGGAGACCATGCATTATACCACTCCAACAATCGATATATAAGGCGTAGAACTATGGACGTGTCACCGTCCTCAGAGGCCTTGAAAACATATCAGAAAGTGACAACGGCATTCTACACGCGTCATACTTCATAATCTTGCAAATATTGAGTAAGATCAGCGGCGACGAGGTGGTATGATGTGCGCAGGTCCTCTTTGAAGAAATAAGTCCAAGTTCACAATATACGTATGTATACTTGCAGCTCACCGAGAAATTTCTCCAGCAAAGCAGGTAACCTACGACAATTATTTACCATACTCAAAGCCGCATGCACAGTATTCATATCTAGTCTCAATTCTCAACCAATGTCGCAATCACTACAACCAACGAACAGACGCACTATACTGCTTCCTCTGCTCCGTAATATCTTTCGGTCTGAGAAAGTCAGTGGCAAGATGCCAAGCCTGCATAGAGTAAGATAGGCTTAATGAATAGAACCGACGCGTACTTGGCTGAATGTCATTAGCCCAGAGATCCCAGGTTCGCCATGATTCAAGCGCGCGAAAGCGTCTTGCCATTTGGACGCCACCTGCGCGCGAAGAGCATCAGTTGCCATTCAATTGCCGCAGTACTAGAAATTCAGAGTGCCCAGCGGATTTGAAAGTAGATACACATGAAGAAACCTGTCGAGGTCACTCGCGATGGTGAGGAAGAACAATGTGCACTGCCACCATCACTCAGTCTGCTCCTCGAAGCACGAACAGTCCCTTGATATCTTCACGACATAACGTTCCTCGGTCGCTCAAGCGCTTAAAAGGTATGGAGTAATGATTCAACACAATCTCATTCCGATAATTATTTACGCAGAAAGAATGACCGAAACTCAAAATGTGCCCACCGCAGGCTCAGGTCCTCACTTGATCAGGATAACCGACAACGGAAAGATAAAAGCCTGGGTCACCTTCGCACTAAATTTTTTGGAGGCCTGTCCTTTTTTCTCATTTCAACCACGTCAAGCTCACGTCTTGTGGTCAGGCAAACGAGGACAGACCAATAGTTTTCCACACACTCCCTGCGACCCCGAGAGCAGCAGAGGGTGTCGATAAATCTTCCAACAAGACTGAAGGTGGCACATCAGTGAACCAGAATACGTCTAAACTTTCAAAAGCAACAACATCTGTCCCGCGACTCCTGAGTGTGGTCGAAATTGTAAAACGCGAGTTTATCAAATCTCTCGTGGCGAAACGCTCTCCGCGACTTGCTGGACTGCATCAATATAACGAAATTGGCTGCCTCGAAGATTTTGAAACGAATGTTGAAAAACCTGAAGAGGATAGGGCAGCGGAGATTCGAAGAGCCCTCAGTGGAGGTAATCAGTACGTACATGCCTCCTGTTTTCGACAGCACGTCCTGATTCTGTTCGACCGCTAGTGTGAAGGTGAAGCTGACACCATACATGAAGATTACACTGTCGCTCAACGCCTTGCCTGAACTCGCCAAACATGGTGCAACGTATGTTCTACCTCTTTGAAATGCCTCAGTCACTGAGCTTATCTTGGATCAGCTATCAGCCGCCTACAATACGAAAGCTCTCCAAATCTGCCAAGATGCGAATGAAGAAGCGCGAACGAGCCACAAAGAACCAAAAACCTGAAACTACGAGTTCAACCTCTGAGGCTGCCATGGACGACTGAGCAACCCTCATATATCCAGGAATGATATAAAGAGATAAATTACATGATAGATCGAACCATCAAACACTCATTCCTCCATCGCCTCAACTTTTGACGAATCGACCGCATCGAGGTCCGCTCTCACACCTCCCATAGCCTCGACAGCCTTGCGCAACTGTTCCGCTCGCCCCACCTCGTGTACACGCTCCATCAATGTGTCCATCACAGACTTTCCACCCGCCGCGCCTGACTCTGCTTTGTCAAGCAACTGAGCAACCGCCCAGTTCTTGTACCCCGTTGCACTTGTCTCCCATTGGCGTTTCCCTGGATCATGGGCTAGAGAGTTAACAGTTGATGTGTCAAGTGGCGGTAGTCCAGCTACAGTGTTGTACATCGCCACAAATTTACCCGGGAGAGCGCCGAGGATGTCGAGAGAGGGGGACTTGAGTATGGATAGTCGTTCAAGCTTCGCCTCTTCGTGCCTTCGTTGTCGCTCAGATGTTTTGAGGGCATGTAAATACATCCTTCGTAGTTTCCGTTGCTGTCATATCTTATCAGTCTGGTGTACGTTGTAGAACTCTAACACGCTACGCACACTATCGAGTTGCTTCCTGAGGTCGTCTAGTTCCTCCAGAAGCTCCTGTTCCCTTTCTGGCGGCTGTGTTAAGTCCAAATTCTGCTGATGTGGAACCACAACCGGCAGGTCTGGCGGGATGGCGAAGATATTTCTGAGACACCACGCCTCAAAGAAGTCAAACGCGATATCAGTATGATGCTCCAGCAATGTCTGAAACGCGACCAAGCCCTGCTCTACCTCCTGCGTGCTATCCCAATCGTCTGTCTGACGCTCAGCGCGTGCGTCGACCCATTTCTCAAGGAACTCCTCCATGCCAGTGACGCCATCCTGGACAGCATTGTTTGCGATATTGATTATATCGTCGAGCAGGAGCTGGGGAGAGAAACCAAGTATCTCGGGCAGTAGTAAATGATGGACTTGTTTCGTTTGCTGCGAAGGACCGGCTTCGCTGGATGCCATGGCGTTCAAGTCAGAGTCGTGGTCACGGATCACGCGTACGAGTCAGGAGATTGTGACCTCCGACAGCGTGGGGCGAGCGTCCTCCGCTTGTCCTCGCTTGACCTCCTTCGCGCGCCATGGTCTGTAGGACGGAGTGTCTACTGGAAGGGCATCAAGTTACAATGTCTATGTAAGGTATCTATTCCGATTCAATTGTGCGTTATGGTCTGCGCTGATCACAACATGCGCACAGACTCACATCATTGCCCTTCCACAATTGTCTTTTTTTTGTCATCAGTTTCCATACTTTGACCTTGATAATTGGAAGCAGTCCAACCTGGTATAATATCACACTCAACGAGAACTATTGTTGTGCACAATTGAATGCCTTGAGATAATTGTACTATCTCCCGCAGTGGCTTTCGTCTCGATTTCAGCCTTAAAGTGCTTGATCAATATGCCCCCCCCAGACACTGAAATACCATACTTTTATGCCATCAACACTGAAACGACTTCTCCGCTCTCTGATCAGGAGGCGAAAAACTCGACCGTTGCAAAATGGACTTGACACCCAGGGTTACGGTGAGCGGGACATCAAATCTTTTCAGCTATCTGAACCAAGCCTTCAGATTTCCAATCACCCTCGGTCTTCAACAATTTAAGAACCATTGAGTCATCCCTCCAGCCACCAACGACATCCATAGAGGCGCCCATTAATCTCCTCCCCGCAGAAGTCTTGGGTCTCATTTTCATCTATACTCTGGATCCTTTATGCGATAGGCGGAATTACGCACCCAAGGTCAACGACCCACCCATAGTACTTTGCGGGATTTGTAGATGGTGGCGAGATGTTGCGATATCGATACCGATGCTTTGGTCAACATTCAAAGCCTACTCTATAGGAAGAAATAGTGACATGGCCTTATATCGACTCTGGCTTGAACGTACTCGTGGTGCTCCTTTGGTTATTAATCTCGATAAATTCTACCTTGATATGGAATTTGACGCTGCTATCACCTTATTTTTTTCGCATAGCTACCAGTGGGCCGATGTGACGATCGTATTGCAGCCATTGACATATGCTAAGCTTGTGAAACTGCGGCCTGAGAATGTTCCTTTACTCAAAAAAGTTTACATCCGAGTCTTTGCCTGCGACGAACTCCACTTTACCAAGGAGGAAGCCACCAAAATCATTTCCACTCTTGCACCAATATCAACCCTATCTGATTTATACTGGGATTTTCACATTCCACCTTCGATTTCTCCGTTGACATGGCCAAATATCAGAAAGTTTGTCACCAGGATGTCTCTTCGAACCACAGAATGTTTGGCATTGCTCTCCTGTTTCCCTCAGATCGAAAATATTGTCTTTGACCACTACGTTCACTGCCCAATTGCCATCGCCTCTTCCACTGTCACCATTGAAAGTCTGCGCTCATTGAGCATTCGAAGTTTGGATGACCCTGCAGAACTCTTCAATGCCCTGACTCTTCCGGCGTTGAATGCCCTCCAATTACCCAGACCTGAGGATTGCTCTAGCCTTGAGCGTCTCATCAATCGTTCTGGTTGCACACTTCGTCACTTAACAATCTGTGCAATGGGGATAAACTACGACCATGTCCGTCATGAGCTCGTCAACTTTCTTGAAATGAAGTGCTTTCATTCTATATACTCACTGAGGCTTACCTTTCTGCAAGATTTGACGGATGAAGTTGCAAGAAAGCTCACATGGAACTTTGACAGTGATTCTTCAGCTCATATGTTTCCCTATCTGTCAACAATCGCGATTGAGAGCTGTATTACCTTTGACGGCTATCTTTCACGTATGATCTCATCTCGGTGGAAAGGAAGCCATCATCTTCATGGGCTCAAACGAGTCGAGCTTCCGCGAGATTTTTGGGATTGGGACGATAGACAGGCTGATAAAGCTACTTTGAGCTGTATGATGGAACAAGGTCTAGAAATTATCCGGGAACTCTATTAAAAGTGTTTGTTTCTTTTCGTGAGTAATAACCGACTACCGCCACCTTTCCGACTATTGCTCTTTCACGAGAAGCCATTGCCTGTGTTGCGCGAGATTCCTCAGGTCCCGATGATCCTTTACATTTGGATTCCTTGGATCCCAAGAATATGTAAGGAAGAACGGAGAGCTCACTTGTCGTGATCGCAGCTCAACAAGTTTGAAGAGTTCACCATCTGCAGAGCAGCAGGGTGAGAGCTCCAGATTATTCAGTCCTGGGCATTGTAATTTAGTCTTTATGATTCCAATACTATTTTTGACGGAAGTTCTACTCTTCAAAACATTTATGACTGAGTCTGTAACAGCTGGCTTGCGTTGCACGTGATCGAAGATGCTCCACTCGTCTTGGATGGATAGCGTTCGAAGTTCGTTTACATTCCCTAATTTGAGAAATTCCACGAGCTCACCGGTCTGTGGGAACATGTTGACCAGGGACAATGATTGTATATGGCAACCAGATGCCCCCACAAGGCTCTTAAAGCCAATACGTGTTGCTTTTTCATCAGGACCTATTGACGAAGTTCTTTTCAATGAAAGAGTCTGCAAGGATGGACAGAGGATCGAATCAAGGAAGATCCGTGAAAGCTGGAATCCAGTTGCAACACGGAGGGACTTGAGCTTAGTCGCCCTGACTTCAGGGCTACGTGATACCAAGTTGTCAAGCAGAACAACGGATAGGAATTCGAGATTACAGCAGTCCTTGAGGATGATCAGGCAATAAGTTGCACTGATCTGGTTATCAACATCAAACTCGAGGTTACGGATGGCATTCCAGTGATAGAACGCCCGTGGTCCTTGGACGGGAGGAGACTGGGGAGCACTGGCAGATGATGATACAACATTAGGATGGGCCGCATTGGTGTGGGAAGCAGCACGTTTTTCCATAGCTCTGCGATCGTGTCTATGCTTAGGAAAACGTAACGATCCTCGTCCAAGTATATTCAGGACACGATCTGCAAAAGAAGGTTTTGACTCCTTCTCGGCAGTTTCGCCGCCCGCGGTGGGCTGTCGTGGTATCTTGTGCTTTCGAATCAGCTTTCTGCTAGTAGACATTGCTGGTGATATTATCTGAATATTAGAGGTTCACGTCAGTTACAGATGTTCATATTCATGGTTATTATTACACTGACCTTTGGGTTGTGGGTACTAAAGAAGCGGATGTACAGTATGAGTTCGCCTGGGGACGAAATACGCAGTTTTCAACCCCAAGCATGACGACCATTAAGAATGTGTTTCCAAGGTATAAAAGGTACAGTTGTATTTTGAACCGTAGTAGAGATGGGTGAACAAGGCTCGATTTCAGAAAAATAAAGTCTTAGAACAAGATCGTCAAGAACAAAGTCAAAAACGCAGCAAGAACAATGATCATGGTTTCTAGTTCGAGAGTGTACTGTCCACATGGAATCCTTGGATCTTCTATTGATACGTTCGTAATCTTGAACCAGATGTTGCAGATCGGATGTACGAACAAGACTCCAACGATAGGATAAGATTGTCAGGAATAGGTTGATGTCAACAAGGATAGCCCGGAGAAAAAGGCATCATTTTATTTTTCTCCTGTGCGTTGTGACAGTGTCATTTACAAGACGGCCTTTGTTTTTCATATGAACGTGTTTGCGGAAGTGGCAAGAGAGATCCGAGTTCCGATTTTGGTTATACGGTGTGTCTGTTATTCAGGTTCACGACCTGTTCAATTTGGAATATTTCAGACTAGCAGTGAATCAGGCACCCACAACGTTCTTCCGGCTTTCGCAAATGGTGGAAAGATGTCATGAATCTGATCTGATGCCTTCAAAGAAAAAACTATTGACATAGCTTTATATCAAGGTTCCAACCGTTCAGTTTTCGTTTACGACTTCCAGTAAATTGAACAAAAACAGTAAACATACAGTAAACAAACCGTTTACAAACTATTTACAACCCCAGATCATGCAAAGCTACATACATTGCTCATCGAAGAACAGATATATTAATACATCAGATCATCTAACTACGATGTGGCTGGGGCTTGGCAGGGATAAATTTGAGCAGTCCCTGCTTGATCCAACATTTTGTCATCATTGCAGTCATGATTGTTGTAGCCGGAGTGAGGATCATACATCAGTACACAGATGGTGAGATGTACACCTCCATTCTTGATATGTGGTCCTGAGTCAAACACCCCTGCCATAATTCGGTGTGAAAATTGTCTATTTGAAACCGGTGGGACTTAGTCACAAACAAGATAGCATGAAAGAAAATTGTGTGCAAGCATTTGACATGTCCTTCAGCCAAGCAAAATGCAACTCGAACATATGAGCAATCTCCTTTGTGATGGGGCCACTAAAGCAAGGATTGCTATGAGCCCAAAGATGTTTTTGCATAACAGCAACATAATTATCAGTAGCCCTATGCCACTCTTCAGAGGAAATCTTATTTTCTTGAGTTGCATCAACATTTGCATCAAGCACAATTTCCTATTTGATATAACAAAAGATGATTCAACATGAGGGATTTTGGCTTGTCAAAGGCAGGCTCCTTGCATCCTGTAATGCTCTCTGGTTTAAGATGTAGAGGCCTCATGCACTTCTATCATGGAACATGAGCACCAGCAGGAATGCAGAAAACACCACACTAAGAGCAGTGCACTGGTACATACTGGCAACCTTTCATAAAAAGTTGTAGACATCTAATAATCATCCAATCCAAACTTCAGGTTATCTTTGAGAGGTAGCACCTTCATCAATTGTTGCAGCCTTGCAAGGCACCATGGGCACCTGGGATTTAGATTCAGATATTCCAGTCAAGTCTTGATCTACATCCTGTTGATAGTAGTGATGTATGTTGGTGTTATTGAATACTTCTTGTTGGACAAACCATTTACCCATCTCAACATCACAACTTACCCAATGTATACATCTGCCAAAATCCTCTGACTCAGCCAAGTCAGCAGACTAGAAATATAGTAAAACTCACTCAGTGCCAATAAAGGTTGAATATTGAGTGATATCAACACTGAGAAAACTTGACTGTCAGACATTTCTATGACCATGGGAATTCAAATAAATCTACAAAATTTAATGAGTCACAGATATTGACTATAATCAGATCAATGGTTTATTGATCCAAAGGAATCAGGGGGAATCCAACAGTCTCCTAAGCCTCATGCACAAGGTGGTCAGACTGCTCCCATTCTGATGTCTGCTCTTTATGTGGATCTTTGACCCACTGGAGCACAGACTTGTGTGTCTATGATGAGTGGTATCTGTTGTCCACTCCTCTACTTCTTGATAGGTGGGAGACAGCCTTGCATAGGTAGGGAATCTTTAGACAGATTTGTGGAGGTACCAAAAGGCCTCCACAATGGCTTTAGCATTGGTCTCAATTTGCTTAAACTTGATTACATATTTGCACTCCCAAGGGCTCATGAGTTTGTGATGTCAAAATATGCCTGCAAAATTGAACTCAGCTGCATCTCTCCTAGTTATACACCTGAATTAGCCTTCAACCTTTTTGACACTATTTAACAGCCCCTATAAATGTGATGAAAGTGCAGGGGGCAAGCTTCATGTTGCTCTTGATCTCTCTTATCTTTACAATGAAACAATTGTTCCTTCTATAAACTTGCTCATTGATGCCTCTTCTTTCAAATGTGACTGGGGAACTTTTGTGGACTGCTGGCTTTGAGTTGCTGATTTGCCTTCTGGCACTCAAGTAGCTGTATTTGACATGGCTCAGCCTTTTGTAACATTCAGACTCACCCCAAAGACTGGGTTCTACTAGCCTGTAATTATCAATTGGCCTTGTCCACTTTGGCTTTTCACCAAACTTTGGTATTTCTTGTGCATCTGGTATATTTGGTCATGTTGCAGATGCAATCATGAAGATATTTTTGCGCTGTAGTATGCAGGCAGTGCTGAAGTGGGTTGATGATTTTATACTCTTCTGCTACCCAATACAGGGCCCTCCCTATGTACAGTGGCTCAAAAAACTGTCCCAATGTTTTATACTTTTTGAAAGATGACATTGGCATGAAAGATTGGAAGTATCTAGAATTCTGGTTAAATCATGTAAAATACTATGGCATTGCAGCTACAAATTGCATCTTAGCCAATGTAATTTAAATCAAAACTGATGGAGTAATGGCCATTTTGAAATATTCACTCATTGGAATAGTTTTTCGAGCATCTCTAATTTTGGTATTTAGTACTTTGTATGTTCTCCATTTGCCTTGATACTGCTTGAATCCTTCTAGGCATGCTTTCTATCAGTCTTTGGCATACTTCTGCTGGTATTCCATCCCACTCCTTTGCAACTCTCTCCCACAATTCATGCACACCATGAGGAGGTGTTTCATACTGCCTAAACTGCTCCTTGAGGTACTCCCAGAGGTGTTCAATAGGGCTAAAATCAGAGGATTGGGCTGGCCACCAGAGGACATGAA
>JABFYK010058300.1:20853-31527 GCA_018849495.1 Termitomyces sp. T123_Mx157 | reverse complement strand
TCATACTTAGTAATCCTGTAGTATATAAGGCAGGCCTGGGGCTAGACTAGCCCCAGCCTGAACAATAGCATGGTTCACGGGTCTACACATTGTTCCTAACTGTGAGCTCGGCCAGTGTGGCCCCTCACCTTCTGCCTTGCCCTCCGCTTGTCCCTCATCTCCGGCTTGCCCCTTGCCCACCATTGTCACCGATGGCTCGCTCATCGCTCACCACCTAACAGGTGCTCAGGTTGTGAGTGGTGGGCCTTTGGCTTGGACTATCCACAGCCAACATCCCCACACAACATGTCTACAATGTATTCATCTAGAATAATAAACAATATACTAGGTGACTATAAGTATGAAATATGGGTTGAATGTAAGTGAGTAGGCTCACCTCAGAGTGCATTAGGACATGTCTGAGATAGGCAATACATAAACATAGAGAATATATATATAAAGAGTAGTATATTGCTGGGTATGTATGGACAAGATCAGGGTTGTGGTAACAAGATTGGTGGGAAGAACAATAAATTTATAAACAAAAAAGGTAAAGAGAAAATATACTAGATTGGGATTAGGACCTTGCTTGTTTAAAAAAATGCTGAGTGTCACTCCAACACATTGAACAATTCAAAATCCTTCTATCTGACCATACAAGCTATCAAGTCTTGAGTACAATTAGCTTCTTTTTCACCAAGCTCCATCATGTTTGAGTGATCTCAATTGATGGTCAAGATCATTGAATCTATAACTTGAACATTTCCAACTTTTTATCTGATCCTCTTATGCATTTGGACAAGTTGGAATAGTGGTCCTCTAACAATCTTTTGCCTGAGAAAGCTGAGATAGCTCTGAAACTAGAACTGCACAGAAGATGTCATACTTCCTAGATGAGAGTCTTGCAATATAGTTGAAGCACAATAAAAAAACAAAAGAATCAACCTTGTTTCAAGCTTGACAAGTGTTCCCTATGATACAGAAACAAGTCATTCTCAGGTCATCACTAGATTTCACCTTTCTCAAACTGCCTCCTGTTTCTTGTTCACAAAAATCAAAACTAGTGAGATCTTCCAGAGTAGACAGAATAGAATAGAAGATAACATTGACCAGTAAAGACTCTAGTGAGAATGCCTGTCAAACTGATATCATCAGTTAACAACAATGTTACATCCCTGCCAATCTTTGTTGTCCTTTCCTTATTGACTCAATGCTATGATATATTAATAGATGATCAGTGGGTTGCAGGTGAAATCTGTGGTATTGAATGACTTCACATAACCAGTATAGATATTGCCAGTGCCACAAAAAATCAGAAGGGGAGCATGGCATGCATACTCCCTCAGATAACATGTAATATTTTCTCCTGCAATGATATTGAAATAAGAGTTATTGCTTTAAGTGGCTTGTTAGTCATCAATTTCAAATCAAGCAGTGTTGTGTCAGAGATGAAGCAAATGCTATCAGCAGTCATTGCTTCTCTGAAAACCTATTCAGAAGTGATCAATCATGTGTTGATTGAAGATTCCAGATATTCTGACCTTCATTTTCCTCTATCCATGCCTTCAGTAAGGCTGTGGATAGAAACTTGCAAATTGCACTGCTGTGAGGTTATTCTCAGATCTATCATCAACCCAGATTAACAGAGGAAGTTTCTTCTCATTGCTTCATTGTTGAAGGCCATGCAACTGGTTGCTTGGTGTCTTGAGATAAAATATGTCAGCATGTTAAAGAAGAATGGCACTGAGTGGTTGTACCAAGTGCTCAAAATTTCTTGACAGCCTGTTCAAGGAAGTCATTGCCAACAAAACACTCCAGGTTGAAAGAGCAACTCCAATATTGAAGTCATCAAGATGCGAGAAGAAATGTCAAGCTGCATCCATCAACTGCTTTCCAAACCAATACTTCAAAGCTTCTGAAAATTAATCACTCTGTGCAAACTCAAATCAGACCTAATAAGACTTTCTAGGATAATTATTCAAGCCATAGTGGACTGACCTTTGCACCCTTGTAACCACACAAAAAAACATGGACATCCTCATTCTATATCAGACAAAAGGAGACAAGGTGTGCCTTTGCAACAGCAGCTGGGAAATGAAGTTCTCAGAGAAGAGGAAAAGAAAAAGAGGATGATAGTTAATTGATGCAAAAGCAGCTGCTCATCCTGGATGAGCTGTGGGGTTACTTGCAAAGGAATTGAAAAGCCAAGATAGCTGTTAAACTTTGAGGCACCTCAACCATTTTTACTGTATGTGGCAAGATGTTTCCTCATGCAACTGAGAAGATCACCAAGTCCCATGAATGCATTCAGAAAGCAAGGGTTCTAAATCAAAATTTACCATGTTTTTTTCAGAAAAAACTCAATGTAAAATTGATAGTCAAGATGGTTTGCTACTGCAGATAGTCTCCTTTTTCATGTCATTTGATCAATCCAAGTGATTATTATCACAGCCAGGGAGCAAAGAGATGGAACAGTAAATAGAGGGTCCATACTGGTAGTCATAGGGCCCAAGTAACATCCAGCCTTCTAAGCCTTCTGGAACTTCCCATAGTTGTAAAAAGATTAATCTACCAACCCCCATACAGAGATCCAGAGATGGCTTTGTTTGAGGCTTTTTGACAAGTCTGAGTGAGGTTCTTTGATCTCATCAAGCTGTGGCCAGTCACTGGAGATTACAGAAGAAATCATTTACTATTGCAAGTAGAAGTAAGCTACTGGGTGCAGGAATATGTTGAGCCAAAATATTTTAAAACTATGATAAGAATGATCAAATTAAACTTGATATTCTCTTTGTGTGTAAATAATTTGATGAAGCTATATGAAGTACATATCATGAATTGATACACAATGGTATTTCAATGGTCTGTGTTATGATCTTGAATAAATATTAAATAAAGTCATAATATTTTTCAAGGAGCTTTTGTTTGATATTGAAGGTTAAACTATACGAAGAATATTCAAATCTATGACAAGATATGTTAGTGAAGGGAAGTATTAAATGGCCATTCAAGATCTTTGTCAAATAAACTCCAAATGGAGAAGAATATTCGAAATTTATCTGACAAAGACCTCATATTTGGAAACCATTTAACAAAGATCTTATATGGATGGTCAAATATTTTTCCCCTTTCATTCACAAAGGTATCTTGTCAAACATTGAAAGACTTTGTTCAATAACCTGATCTCAAAAAGTAAACAGAAATTATGAAAGTCTTGAAAAGTACTATAGTTTCTTTATTTAATCTATTTTGAATATTACGACACAGGGCTTTCAAAGCACCATTGTGAATCAATTCATGATACTCCTCCTATGGCTTTATCAGAAACAATCAAAGAAAATTTGACCATTCTTTATCATATTCTTGAATTCATTTGGCTCAAAATATTGTTCCCTGCACCCCACTGAGCGTGGAGAACATGTTGAAAATGCCCCTCCGAGCCGATCAGCAATTCCTTGCCTCGTGACTACAAAAAATCTTATCGAGTCAAATCACCGTCGTTTCGTTCTCGTCCTGGCTCTTTATTTCTGTATCAAGCGGCCCCTTCGTTCCCTGCGTCCGCTCCTTGAAAATAGACGAAAATTTATGGCATCCTCAGCCCTCCCTGTCGTCTCCAACACAGACGCATCAACATGCATTTTTGACTCCTTCCGGACAGCCATTGCCAAAAAGGTGTCCGAAGCCCTTCCTTTGACGATAGAACAGGCATACTCGGGTGTAGACTATGGAAAGAAAGGAGTTGATTTCACTATTGCGTTACCGCGGTTTAAGCTACCTGGGAAGGTGGATGAGCTTGCGGCCAAGGTCATCAGTAATGTATGACTTCACTCTGTCTTAACGTAAAACCGATCTCTTAACATGACCCTAGTTCCAATCAGACGAGTGGATATCATCCGTAACGCATGACAAGGCGTTCCTGCACTTCCAGCTCAACTCTGAGTCCCTTGTTCGCCGTGTTCTTGACCAGGTGCACGCGCGAACACACCTTACTGAGTCAAAAAAGCCAGAGTACGGCACGAACACGTTGGGGAAGGGGAAGAAAGTCATTATTGAGTATTCTAGTCCTAATATCGCCAAGTCTTTCCACGTCGGTCACCTGCGGAGCACCATCATCGGCGCATTCCTGTCGAATTTGTATGAGTCGTGTGGGTGGGAAGTCATTAGGATGAATTATCTTGGAGATTGGGGCACACAGGTGCTTCGGGATGAGAGCGTCATTTGAGGAAATTACTGATATTCTCATTAGTTCGGCCTCATCGCCACTGGATTTGAAAAGTATGGCTCACAAGATGAACTCGAAAAAGACGCGATCAAGCACCTATTCGACGTGTACGTCAAGGTGAACAAGGACGCCGAGGCCGATCCCAACGTCAAGACCGAGGCTGCGCAATGGTTCAAGCGTATGGAGGACGGTGACGAGTCTGCACTGAAGAACTGGCGCGTCTGGCGAGAGCTTAGTGTCAAGAAGTACGAGGAGCAATACGATCGTCTGAATGTACATTTTGATGTGTATAATGGAGAGAGTATGGTCGGCAAGGAATGGCAGGATAAGGCACTGGAGAGGCTAAACGAGATGGGGCTGATCAGCGATGCGGATGGCGCGAAGATTGTCGATCTTACGAAATGGAAGCTTCAGTCGGCTGTTGTTAGGAAGAAAGGTGGGAAAAAGATATCCATTTCACGATTTGATGGTTAACGTTCGTAGATGGTAGCTCGATCTATCTGACACGAGATATTGGCGGTGCCATCGAGCGATACGAGAAATATAAATTCGACAAGATGATCTACGTCGTGTCGTCGCAACAGGATCTGCACCTCGCACAATTCTTCAAGGTTCTCGAGCTCATGGAGTTCCCATGGGCCAAGACACTGCAGCACGTTAATTATGGTCTTGTGCAGGGCATGAGCACGCGTAAAGGAACTGTTGTCTTCCTCGATCAGATTATCAAGGAGGCCGCGGAGGTTATGTACAACCAGATGAAGCAGAACGAGGAGAAGTTCGCAGCTGTAGAGGACCCAGAGACGACAGCCCGTGAAATTGGCATAACAGGTGTCAAGATCCAAGATATGGCTGCTAAGCGGTGAATTCTTCCTTATCCACTTGTTTTCTAATCATGGTAATCAATTGTAGGATAAACAACTACACCTTCGACTGGTCCCGCATGCTCTCCTTTGAAGGTGACACAGGGCCCTACCTGCAATACGCCCATGTCCGTCTTGCTTCCATAGGCCGCAAAAACCCACAACTCCTCCCTCTGCCCAGTCCCGAACTCATCAAAACTGAGTCCCTCGCATCCATGCCGCACGCGCGTGAAATCGTGTTTCTCCTGGGCTCATACCCGGACGTAATCAAGACGGCTTTAAGGACGCACGAGGCGAGCGGAATTGTGACATTTGCGTTCAGGCTTAGCCATGCGATTTCGAGCGCGTGGGAGACGGTTATTGTGAAAGGAGAGGAGGATACAGAGAAGGCGCGGGCGAGGTTGTATATGTATGAATGTGCGAGGGATGTATTGGGGGCGGCAATGAGATTGTTGAGTGTTCATCCATTGGAGAGGATGTAGCCTGTAGAGTAAAGGTTACCTCCCATCTCGTCCTTTTGAAATGATGTAATATCTACTCGTTCAAATTATATATCAATTTAGCCTCAAGCGCGAACCTTCATGTCCATGGCTGACTTCACTACTCCATTGTCTTCACGGTCTACACAGCCTGAACACAAGTGGACCGTCTCTCCTGAGTTTGGGGAGGCTCTTCTCACCGCCATGCGGGAAAGAGTCAGTACAGGGGGACCTCTTCCTCGTCTTCCTTCAATGCTCCAGCTTCCCTCGCCAGAAATCCTGAAAACACAGACATTTCCTTCTCCTAACAAACCGGACAGTGCTGAACGTTTGAAGATGAAGACACGCATTGCTATACGTGATCGTGACCCACACAGATTCCAAGTCGTACCCCTTCGCGACGCTGGCAAATACTCCGTCAAGCAGAAGTCTCCCCGAGAACGTCGATCCATGGAATCAGCATCTATTAGAGTACAGGGAACAGTTCAAGCGACCCTCTATTCTTTGAAGGGCCGCGTCAACGAGAATGATCCAGCGCCACCAAGCCTGCTTCAGGACCACCTCATGAAGACCATCACACCGGAGCGACCCACAATACTCTCTGAACGGAACAGAAACATACCCGCCCAGGGTCTTTTTTCTTTGGAGACGCCTGTATCTCACGGTAGTCATGTTGCATCTGGTGTTCGTCTTGACAGCCAGCCACTTGGGGAACGAAGTAAACAGCCTAATACTACTGAACAGTGCTCTAACCTTCCAGCGAAGACGACGCCTAATCACAACAAGCTTCATTTTAAATCCTCTAGTCTTGGGAACCTCCGCGCGAAGCCGAATCTGGACATTGACTTGAAAGCAAATCCTCTCCCCCGTGTAACCAGCTGCCGTAAGCGTACGAACACACTCTTCGCCGACCATAAGCACAGGCCAGGCCATTTTATTTCCACTGAGCCCGTGCAACGGCTCGATCGTCCCAACCTGGTCAAGAAGGACTCCGTCAGAAGGCACGCTATTTATACCCAGTCTCTCTACGTCCCTGCTGTCGAACGATCTGACCTGTCGTCTGGCGAGACTTCTGGGCAGCTTTGTGACGAATCCCATTCTTTGCGGACATTCCCATTCCGGTCATCGAATCCTGTCAAACCCAGCAGCAAGTTCACTACATTTCCAGCAGTCCGTACAGGGAACGCCCTTGGTTTCATCGACGTAGAATCCTCAGTTCCTGGGCTTCATGGGGGTGATTCGAACTCTCAGTCTTCGATACCCTCTGTCTATTCACAAGACGAGATACACGCGTCAATGTCTCGTCTTGATTCGAGTCTTCATCATCCTATAATTCTGGAATTACTCGCCGAGGTCGAGAAAACGATGTATGAATGGTCCACTTCAATGCCAATCTAGACATATTGTCCAATTCTATTCATGTTCAATGTACAAACTATTATGATTCCCGCTACTATTCAAGATATCTGACGGATGATGTCAAACCTCGAAACCATAAATCGAAAGCACAACTGATAAACAAGATGAAACGATCATAAGCATGAGTAATCCTAATAATGAGAATAAGATGAATACGAAAAAAGTACTAGTGGGCAATCAGAAAGTGGTCTTTCTGCCCTCAAAGGCAGCGATACCACCAGAGCGTGCACCACCACGGGGAGCACCGCGACCACGGCCACCACCACGTCCTCGTCCTCCTCCACGATCAAAGCCACCCCGTCCACGACCACCACGATCTCCACCACGACCACGACCGCCCGGTCCTCCACCAGAATTGTCTCGTGGTTGCGAGAAATCGAGACGGATAGAGCGACCCTCAATCTCTGCTCCACTCTGAGCCTCAAAGGCCTTCTTGGCACCCTCGATATCCTCAAACTCAACATATCCGAAGCCTTTGGGACGCCCTGTATCACGATCGGTAGGGAGTCGCACATTCTTGACTCCATACTCGTTAAAGAATGTCCAGACAGTGTCTTCGTTGACGCTGAAGCTCAGGTTGCCCACGAAAAGCGTACTACTTGGTGGGCTTATCTGGTCGCCAAATGCCTTTGAACGTTTCTCTCGCGCTTGAGACTTGTCGAGTTGCGTGCTGCGGTCGATGTTCACTGGGCGACCGTCGATCTCCTGTCCGTTCATTGCAAGTGCCTTCTCAACGGCGTCGGCCGTGGCGAAGTGGACGTATCCGAAACCACGGGATTTACCAGTCGCTCGGTCCATTTGAACAGTAGCTGAAACGACCTCACCGCATTCCGCGAATGCAGCTGCGAGCATGTCGTTGTCGACGTTCCATGATAGACGTCCAACGAAGATGGATTTTGATTCTTCAGCGCCGTCTGTGGTGGAGGCAGGAGCAGCATCGCCATTGGCAAGCTTGAGCTTTTTTGGTGGTGCAGGAGCAGAGTCCTCCGCCTTGCGCTTTCCTGCGACAACGTAAACGATCGGTCAATCAAACATTTATATCGTTCCAAGGAACAGCAAACTGACCTGACTTGGCTGCAGCTGTCCCGTCCTCCATCTCGACATCACTGTCATCCGAAGAATCCGAACCACTGCTTTCAACTTTCTTGACGGCAGCGGTAGTCTTGGCTTTAGGTTCCTCATCTTCTGAAGATTCATCAGAATCGTCAGAGTCATCAGATGAAGCGTCCTTTTCGGCAGCGGCGGGCGTCGGGGCGCTCTTTTTGGGTGCGGGTTCGTCGTCACTCGAATCCGAGTCCGAATCGTCAGAGGATTCGTCTTTTTGAGCAGCCGTCGCCGGGGCTTTCTTTTTCGGTGCGGCCTCTTTCTCGCTAGAATCTTCTTCTGAAGACTCTTCAGAGGATGAGTCCTTTTTGGCAGCGGCGGGTGTAGGGGCGCTCTTCTTAGTTGCGGGCTCTTCATCGCTCGACTCCTCTTCAGAAGAATCATCAGACGATTCAGCCTTCTTTGCAGCCTTCTTTGTGGCCTTTTTCGCAGCAGGTGTGGGAGCGGCCTTCTTTGCGGAGGATGCGGGAGCGGGCGCAGCCTTTTTAGATGTAGATGTTTTCTTGGGTGCAGGTTCCTCATCACTTGAGTCGTCAGAGTCAGAGTCAGAGTCGGCAGCGGGTGCAGCTTTCGCGGGTGTCGCCTTGACCTGAGCGGCCTTGGGTTTTTCGTCCTCCGATGACGACTCGCTGCTTTCATCGGAAGAAACCTCCTTGCCCTAAGAAACGATACTTTCAATATCAATCCCGACCAAACGATACGAAGCGTACGCACCTTGCCCTTCACAGGTTTGGCCTCTTCCTCACTGTCAGACGACTCCTCATCACTGGTCTCTGGCTTCTTGACGGGCTTGGCCGGAGCCTTTTCTTTGCTCTTCTTCTTCTGCAGATAACAGTATCAGTGAATATTCGGTCATAAACATACAGATAATTTACCTCGACTTTAGCAACAACCTCTTTGGTCTTGGCAGCAGGCTTTTCAGAGGCCTTCTTGTCGACCTTGGTGGTAGCGGCCTTGGTCTTTTTATCAGCCTTCTTGTCTGATTTGGCCATTTTGTGGAGGAGGTATAGGTTATAGTGCTAGTTTCTAAATGGAAATTTTTTGGGCAGAAAAGTTGTGCTTAGGGCCGGTGAAAGGTCATGTGATGATATCAGATGATCTCAACGCGAATCGCTGCGCGCGGCCTGAGCGACTGCTCACTCAAGTACCCGAGTTTCACCCATGGACGGAAACTTTGACGTTGTTATCATAGGTACTGGCCTTACCGAGTCAATTGCCGCAGCGTAAGTCCAAACGTCATTCCATACTACGATCTAGATCTTACGGAGCGCACTTGCTCAGCGCCCTTTCTAAGACTGGCTTCAAAGTTGCACATATTGACGAAAATTCCTACTATGGTGGCAACGAAGCTAGTATATCTCTTGATGAGCTTGCGCAGTGGGTCGACACTATGGCATCGTCCCGAAAACCCAAGTACACCTCCCTCTCGCGCTCAGCCCGAATACCCTCTCAGACACGACAGTACTCTATCTGTCTGTCACCATCTATTATAACATCTATTGGTCCTGTAATCTCCTCCTTGGTTTCTTCTGGTGTAGCTAAGTACGGAGGCTTTCGTCTCCTGGAGCGTGTCGGGGTCTACGAATCAGGGAGCATCAAGAGTGTACCAGGATCGAAAGAAGATGTGTTTAAGGGCAAGCATATTTCCCTCGTTGACAAGCGGCGTTTGATGCGATTTCTTAAATTCGCTGCGGGGGAATTTGAAACCGAGAAAGAGTTCGAAGGCGCAGACAATATGCCCTTTGCTGATCTGTTATCCAATGTATTCTCTCTCAAAGATGATCTTCATTCAGCTCTTGTCTTTGCCCTGGCATTCTGCTCCAGCCTCACAGGTAGGCCATATAATTGAAGTGTTCAGTAGTTTTTGACGTACTCTTAGAACCTGCTGTACCGGCTTTGCACCGCATACGGCGATATCTTCACTCAATTGGCAGATACGGTCCATCACCGTTTCTTGTTGGGCACTATGGAGGTACTGGAGAGATTGCGCAAGGATTTTGCCGTGCTTCTGCTGTCTCTGGAGGGGTTTATATTCTTGGGAGGCGTATAACTTCGATCATTCATTCTCCACCCAATTCTTCTAACAAAAACGCCTTATCTGTTGATGATAAGTCAACTTACCGCTACTCTCTGACATTGGACGATTTTCCGGACACCCTAACCTCTCATGTCATTATATCATCTGCTTCACATGTGCCGCCACATCTTTCACACCTTACGAAGTTCCTCGGGGACTCTAATTCTTCAGTCAATCGTTCTTCTTCGTTCTCCGTCGCCCGAGGTATCGTGATCATTGATCATGGAATCATATTCCCTCCCACCAACACGCCTCCACCCGAAGAAGATGTGGATGAAGCCCCAACGAGTCCAGATTCGGTTACTCCTCCAAAGGCCCCAGTTCCACTTGATGCTGGTGTGATAGTATTTCCGCCGTCCTCTGTCACTGGTGGTTCAACAACTACTGCGGCGACAATTCTTGTAACAGGTGAAGGTACTATGTCGACACCAAAAGGAAAATGTCCGTTCTTTTTCACTCCTCTCATTCAGATCGCGGTTGACTGTTATCTCAGGGATCTTATATATCAGCCTTCCTCTTTCGACACCTCCACTT
>JABFYK010058300.1:0-17809 GCA_018849495.1 Termitomyces sp. T123_Mx157 | reverse complement strand
CAACGCCTAAGTCTGCGCAGAACCTTTGTCCGCTGCTCTCTCGAGATTTCATTGCAAGCCGCAGAGAAAATGCTTGCTGAAGAGGAACCCTATAACTTCGATACAAAACCTCAGATGTCGGATTTGCTGAGCTGGGTCAAGGAAGTCGCATTCTCAAATTACAGTATTTGTCGACTTCCTTCATCCATGCGCTCGCCATCCCGTATGTGCGCTGTCACAGCCCAGTGCATGGCCATCTTTCCGGCCGCTCGAATTTACCAGTTCAAGGGCATGGATGATAAGCGAATAACTCAGGCATTGAAAGGCATTGGGTTGGACTCCCTGTATGTGAAGATGCCTGCCTATGCTCAGAAGCTGCTAGCTACTATGTGTTCAAGCCCGGTACCCTTGATTTCTACCGTGATTGTCAATGGTGTGGAATTGACAGATGACGAAGTGATTGATCTATGTAAGTGGATCACTACTTTGGGAAAATTTGGGTGGTTGATACGAGGGCATCTTCAGATTTCAAATGACTTTGTGACCCGATTATTCGGCAATGGGTGCAGGAAGTCCGGGCGACGTCAGGAGGTGAGGCTGAATTTCGTACAATATCAAGGTGTATAAACATGGTCAAATACAAACATCTTGGAACATGATCTACTTGATATTTCATCGGCTCTAGCCCCTTCCAGTCCGGAAAATCATTCTCATCAGTCACCCGAAGCAGAGGGTGTCTTTATGCATAATGTTGCTCTAGTTGTAAGGCAACTTGGCCGAGCGGTCTAAGGCGCCAGAATCAGGATCTGGTCTTTCGGGGCGTGAGTTCGAATCTCACAGTTGTCATTTATTTACTATTTTGATATATTTTTTCCCGTCTACTTCTCTTTCCCTTTCATCTTACCAGAAAATGTAAGACATCTGCATAGCATATGTAGATTTTGTTCGAAACATCGTCCACGTTAGTCTTGTGAAAGGCAGATCGGAAAGCCCCAACTGTGCCTATATATTATTCGGACCTGGTGTACATGTAAACAATCGCAACCGGTTCAGTCGGCTGGGCCGGGTTGTCCTTGCAATTTCCTTCATCATGCACCCGTCTCTGCGCGTCCTGTCATCCCGAGCCCACCAACCACTCATAAAATTTCTTGGGAAACGCACATTTCCTAACAGTAAGTAGGCATATCATCAGACTTCACCAAGGTTTTTATCGCTCAACTGTACCCTTCAGCACCGAGTGCGCCCCACGCACACCCGGCAGCCCCCACTGAAATCAAGAGCCAATTCTCCCAATTTCTGGAAAAGATTGGGGCTTCAGTAAAGACGTCATCCACGCCTGCTTCGACAGCATTGTTGAAAGATTTCTGGGAGGCGCCTGAACGGTTATGGAAGCAGAATATCGAGGAGGCAGAGATTGAGGCTATTATGGTGAGCTTTTGAGCGTTCCATCGTCGACTTGGTTCGCTAATAACGTCTCTCGAATTGTTAGACTGGCGGCGCGTCCCTACATTAATCGGGTTGACTTATAATTGTAGTTCTTATTATTACAGGATACCGAAACCTCAGTTCTGCGTGAAAACAAGAGTCAAAGATAAAACGGTATATTGGCTAATCTCTCTCGGCATATGCCAGCAGGTGCTGCTCAATTTCAGCTTCGCCCATGACTCGCCACAAACCCTTTGTTTTTGGATCCTCGTCCGGGCTCGTCGACGTAATCCCAATCTCAATTTCACCTGGTTTGTAGTCAGTTGCATGCACAGTTGACATAGCTTCGATCGCCATCTACGAAAAGTTGAGATAAGGGGTCGAACATGTGAGAAGGATAACCTACTTCAATGACCTCGTTCCGACTCAGCGTCTTCCTAGCCTTGGCTGCATCGTCCGCACCTCGCCCAGAATCAAGCTTCTTCCACTTCTTTTCGAGATGATTCATTGCTTCTTGCTGCTTCTGCCCAGCAGCTGTTGCGTGAAAGCCAACGAAGTAACCAGCAGGATCAAGCTTGAAGACTTGGGGGCCATCCTCGGAATCAATGCCAATGAGGACCATGGCTGAAAAGTGGATCAAGTCGAAGGTTGCATGTGGGATATAAATGACGTACCTATGCCCAGCGGCCGCATAGCGGCGCGTTGCGTGTATACTTGGTTGATATTAGCCAATCGTTGTGCCAAAGCATCGGGGGTGATCTCATAACCATATTTATAACGGAAGTCCGCTGCCTCTGAACGCGCACGGGTGACCTGGGCGCGGGCATCGGCTGTGAAGCGCAGCTCAGGTCGAACACAGTTTTTACTATGAGACCGGACACACCTATGAGACCGGTCATCACACAACCAATTGAAGGTGTGATACTAAACAGATGAGTAACAGTCGACGCGTCAAGGAGTTTGTCCTTTGTCCGCAAGTTAGTCTTTTATGAATAGTACGTGCGATCGTTTAGACGCACAGGAACCTTCCGTTGTGTTATCACAACGGACGTATCCTTCCCTCGAACTGCTACCGCTGTGTGACCTGATCCTGAGATAGCCTTGAATGCATATTCTGATGAATCAGGTATTAATGAATTACAAGATCCCAAATGACTTGGATTAGCACCCACCGACTTGGTAAAGCCGGCCTTCGGGCGAGAAGACGGTAAGATATCTGAACTCTAGATTAAGAGAGTTATGATATGTTGGAGATCAAAGTCGTACCTGTCGTAGGATGTTCTTGACATGGTGGAGAAGAGGACGTCTGCAGCAAGGACGCGCAAGTCGTCACGCGATCTTGTCACTGTCACGTCACGAACCGATAATTTCTGGATTCAGAAATCGGCAACCGTTGCACCATCGGCGTTTGGCTCTTTGACTATCCTTCCTCCTTTCACTTGTCTGACTTGTCATATTTACGAAAATTTACGACCTCTGATATATTATCAGATCTTTCTTGGGTATCACGGAACGAAACTAGTGTAACGACAAAATTACTTCTCTGGAAGGTTCAGGATGAAGGAAGCGGTGTCCCATCAGGCACCGAAGGTCATGTATGTATATACCGACCTCGATATTCTTAACTATGCTTAACTCTCTGTCCATAGCAAGAAGCTACAGTTTAGCCTGCTAAATGCACAAGACACTGTAAAAATCTCCGAGTTTGAAGTTACGCATCGAGATCTATATACCGCAACAGATCGATTGCCAGTCAAAGATGGTGTCCTTGACCGTCGATTAGTGTGTCAAAGTCGTTCCTATCGAGTGAGTAGATTGTTTACTGTCGATCGCAGGGAACGAGCGACAAGAACGCGTTCTGCGAGACTTGCGGTCAATCTTCCGTCAATTGCGTCGGTCACTACGCGTATATTAAGCTGGTTGTTCCGGTATTTCATATTGGATATTTCAAACATACCATCGGCATACTGCAAGCCATCTGCAAAGTGAGCATAGACTCATTCATACTTTGATACTATTCAACTCCTAGTAGACATGCGCGCGTGTCCTTCTAGAGGAACCGGACCGTAGAGTCTTTCTCAAACGATTCCGACGTCCAAATCTTGAAAATATACAAAGGCAGGCTTTGACAAAAGCAGTCAATACTTTAGCCCGAAAATGTGTCTACTGTCCGTATTGTTCTGCCACAAATGGTGCCGTTAAAAAGGCAGGCGCACTCAAAATTATCCACGACAAGTTCCGTGCGAAAAAGACCGCAGAGGAGATGGAAAAATGGAAAAAGACCTTTACGGCAGCGGTGGAAGCGCAGAAGGAGCTCGCGCTATACATCAATAAAGCAGTCCATGAAGACCTCAACCCTCTCAAGGTGCTTGATTTGTTCCGGAGGATATCCGATGAAGTGCGCTATGCTGTTTCAATTCATTTTCCTTTTTATTGATAGTATGTTTGGTACCAGGATTGCGAATTGTTAGGATTACAACCTGCTTTTGGTCGACCAGAAGAGTTCATATGGCAGTATATATCTGTACCCCCAGTCTGTATTCGCCCATCTGTCGCACAAGATGGAGCATCGAACGAAGACGATCTGACCGTCAAACTGACGGAGATCGTCTTCACAAATGCATTGATTAAACAAGGCCTAGCCAAAGGGTCTCCCACTCCTCAATTCATGGTGACTTTACTCTTTCGCGTACACTTTACTGTTCTCAATACACTGGCCTTCAGGAACAATGGGAGTTCCTCCAGCTATCTGTCGCGATGTATGTCAATTCTGAGCTCCCCGGTGTTCCATCACAACCAGGCCAAAAGCCGATTCGTGGTTTCGTTCAACGATTAAAAGGCAAACAAGGTCGTTTCCGTGGCAATCTTTCTGGAAAGCGTGTGGATTTCTCCGGCCGTACTGTCATTTCACCTGACCCCAATCTACGTATTGACGAGGTTGCCGTGCCGGAACGAGTAGCTAAGGTCCTCACTTACCCCGAGCGCGTGACGCCACACAATATAGAGAAGCTGAGGCAGGCAGTACGAAACGGCCCGGATGTCCATCCTGGAGCGAACTTCGTGGCTCGTGGCGAGAACAAGAAGTTCTTGAAGTTCGGAAATCGAAGTGCCATTGCGGAAGGATTGGCTGTAGGCGATGTCGTTGAGAGACATGTCATAGACGGAGATGTTGTCCTGTTCAACCGACAACCAAGTCTACATAAGGTGATCGTCGTACACCCCTACCTTTCTCCACTGTCTGATTAGAGTGTTAGCTTTCAATTATGTGTCACCGAGTGCGTATTGATCATGTTTCCGAGCTCCAATGTACCGATTCTACGTTTTTTCAGGCAAAAGTAAGACCATGGCGTTCTTTCCGATTGAACGAGTGTGTCTGTGGACCTTATAACGCAGATTTTGACGGAGATGAGATGAACTTGCGTCAGTATACACCTTCCAATATGAAAAACGTTGACTAACCTGGTAATGATAGATGTACCACAGACGGAAGAAGCACGAACAGAGGCCCTCGAGCTCATGAACATTAAGCACAATCTCGTCACGCCTCGTAATGGCGAGCCTGTTATCGCCGCTATCCAGGATTTCATCACCGCCTCCTTCCTGATCTCTCGCAAAGATCGGTTCTTTGACCGCCGCCAGTTCACCCAAATATGTTGCTACCTCGGCGATGCGAACATGCAGATTGATATACCTCCACCGACGATATGGAAACCAGTCCGACTATGGACAGGAAAACAAATATTCAACGTCCTCATGCGACCCAATAAGGAGTCAAAAATATTTGTGAATGTCGAGTCCAAGTGCCATAAATGGGAAGAGGCGAAGGCTGCGAACTACAAGATGAATCCCTTGGCAGATCTTTCACCGAACGACGGGTGGCTAGTGATTGTCAATAGCGAGATCATGTGTGGAGTTATGGACAAGGCGACAGTTGGCAGCGGTAAGAAAAAATCGATATTTGGTGTCATCATGCGTGATTATGGTCCCAATGAGGCGGCCGCGGCTATGAATCGCCTAGCGAAACTATGTGCCCGCTACCTCGGTGGGTCGTATTCTATCTCTGTTGCTTCCCCAATTTTATATATTGCTAGCCAACTACGGGTTCTCATTGGGTATCAATGACGTCATCCCTGGACCTGAGCTTAATCGCCAGAAAGATTTCCTTGTCGAGAAGGCCTATTCAGACTGTCAAGACCTCATCGAACGAGCAAAGAAGGGTAAACTTGAAAACAAAGCCGGGTGTAATCAGGAGCAGACTCTAGAAGCTATGATCTCGTCGGTCTTGTCCAAAGTTCGAGAAGAAGTCGGCCAAATATGCATGAAAGAGCTCAGTCGTCAGAACGCGCCCTTGATCATGGCCACCTGTGGTTCCAAAGGTCTGTCAGCCGGTTCATCAAGTTGTATAGCTAATGAAGTTCCACCCCAGGTTCGGTCATCAACGTCTCTCAGATGGTCGCTTGTGTCGGACAACAAATTATTGCTGGCCATCGTGTACCCGATGGTTTCCAAGATCGGTCACTTCCTCACTTCCCTAAAAAATCCAAAGAGCCACCCTCAAAAGGATTCGTACGGAACAGTTTCTACTCTGGTCTTCGAGCAACGGAATTCCTGTTCCACGCCATATCCGGCCGCGAAGGTCTCGTTGACACAGCCGTCAAGACTGCCGAGACCGGTTACATGCAGCGACGTCTGATGAAAGCTTTGGAGGATCTTACCACTCAATATGATCTGTCGGTCAGGAACTCTACAGGAGGTGTTGTGCAGTTCGTGTATGGCGATGATGGATTGGATCCCGCTTGTCTTGAAGGAGACCCTCACCCGCTTGACTTCGGACGTGCCTGGAATCATGCTTGCGTACGTGTAACCGATTCAGATTTTAAATTTGCTTGTTTTCACTGACAGATAGGCTATCGCATCTCGTACTGGTAGGGGCCTCCTACCATTCGAGGTTCTCGAAATCGCTGATAAGGAGATGTCGGCACCGAGATTTGTTAGTGAATGCCCAGCAGCTTATATGGCGACGATCCGAGGCTTCCTTATCGATAATGTTGTCCACAAAATAACCAATGCCCGTAAGAATCAGGGTATGTTCGAGGCTCTTGAGCGGGAAGAGGAGTGGGATGAGGAAACAGATTTATCAATGGGTGCCTCTGGTAAGAACATGCATTAAGTTTTTTCTTCCCTCCTCTTATTCGGTCTGAGCAGAGGCGGACAAGGCTGTCGTGGATAACAAATCCAAAGTTACTGAAGCTCAGTTGAGGACATTTTTGAATCTTTGCTGGACGAAATATGTAAAGGCGAGGATTGAACCGGGTTCTACTGTTGGTGCTGTTGGCGCGCAATCTATTGGAGAGCCGGGAACCCAGATGACCCTCAAGACATTTCACTTTGCTGGTGTTGCATCTATGAACGTCACCCTTGGTGTACCCCGCATTAAGGAGATCATCAATGCTGCCAAGGTTATCAGTACACCTATCATAAGCTGTAAGCTTGTGACACCTGACAGTGAAGCTTCTGCGCGTATCGTCAAAGGTCGTCTAGAGAAGACGTTGTTGGGAGATGTACGTCATTTTCTTTTTAAACCGTCGGCTTGATGCTCAAATACGACCAAGATTGCTAGTGTACTCGAAGAAGCTTGGGCTCCCGAGTACACATACATTGGTGTGATTATTGATATGGAAGCCATTCAGAAGCTTCAAGTAAGTCGCGCGCTCTTGACCTGTTGGGATAAGCACTTTAATCAGTTATCGCTATCAGCTCGAACTTACTCTGGACGACATCAAATGGGCAATCGTGGCCGCTAAAAAACTCAAGATTAAACAAGAGGTAAGGCCTCTACATGCGAACGCTCTTCATGATTGCTTATCGTTGATGCTCTTGAGTCCATTACTGTCATTCCACGAAAGAACCGCCTTAGAATATATGTCGATACTCAAGATAAATATTATCGACTTCGCGAACTCAAGCGCGGCCTTTCTGATGTTGTCGTCAAGGTATGTTTGGTGTCCTCGGTGTTCTTGTTTTCAAATTGCATTGTTCCTAGGGTGTCCCTACCATTCAACGTGCAGTCATCAACATCAAAGAGAAGACAGATGCACGGGGCAAAAAAGGAGACAAAGAACTCCTGGTTGAAGGTTATGGTCTGCAAAAATGCATGGTTGCCGAGGGTATAACACCGATGTCCTGCTGAGCGTCAAGTTCACGGCTGACCGTTTTTGTCAGGTGTGATTGGTGAGCAGACATCGTCGAATCATGTGATTGAAGTAGCCCAGGTCCTTGGAATTGAGGCTGCGCGGAAAACTATTATTAACGAGATTCAATACACAATGAAGTCTCATGACATGATCATTGACCCGCGGCATGTCATGCTACTCGGTGACGTCATGAGCTACAAAGTAAGGCATTTTGTCCGTCTCTCTTCCTCGGTCTATCTCAAGTGTCATCGTAGGGCGAAGTCCTAGGTATTACGCGCTTTGGCGTGGCGAAGATGAAAGATAGCGTCCTTATGTTGGCGTCTTTCGAGAAGACCACGGACCATTTGTTCGATGCTTCTGCCTTCGGTAAAAACGATTGCATCGCTGGGGTGTCCGAGAGCATTATCATGGGCAATCCCGCAGCTAACTGTGGCACATCAATGTACGTGGCTTGTTTCATCCATTCAGAGGTCTTCTTTATCGATGCGACTCCGTTAGGCCAGCCTTGTTCTCCGTTCCACCTGTTGTTGGAAAGCCGAGAACCCTATTGTTCGAAGGCGCCCTTTAGATGTAGATTATGATTTATTGTTAATACTGTATCACTGTACATGTAGCTTTCTTCCTCTGTCGGCGCAAGCTCAGTCAAACAATCTCGAGGAACAACCATGTGGAGATGAAACTTGAAAGGGAAAATCTACCGCAGAATGATCCTGCGCAGTCCTTGTCTCAATCCTCCAATCCTCCGAGGCCGTAAGTATTGGTACGAAACGCATCTACTTACCCGGAGCCCTGGATATATGTAGCTTGCCATGCTTCACTCCAGTTGAGCGCTGATATACTAGTAGATAGTTGATCATGATCAATCGCGGTCCGGCCCATGACCGCTGCACTGCCCATCTCAATCTGGAAGCGGGTAATGGGTGTTCGAGCACATTACTTTGTCATGTGTATCTTGACTTATAGCGAAAACACCGATCATAAAAATGGTGTGTTGAGGGCACATCCTGGCATCATCCTCCCTCGCATTTTTGCCTTGACCAGTATGAATAAATTCCGCAAATGGGTAGAATTTGGGGAGACTACTTATTAATCGGTTTCGGTGGGTGCGGACGTCGCATGATATTCATGCGTTTAGGGCGTATAGAAGGACGAAAATACTCACCATGATATTGATGACTGCGCCTTTGCGATTAAACCCATCAAGACAGAACCTTGTTATTTTTACTCTGTACCGAGTACGACCATCCCGAGGCGCCCTGTCTTTATTTCAATGGAACCTACCTTGTGGAGCTGATAGTTGGGGGAAGACTCTAGGTTCACTGAGTAATTCCAGATGGAGTAGAGGTCGATCCTGGGTTCTGGATGGTGAGCCCGACGTCGGAGGCCATCTCGACTCATGAAACCAACAACAAGCGCTGCTTGTTAATGTCGACCAGAGCACGATTTTCCCGAGGACTATAAAACTTTGGTAAAGCCTACCAATAATATGACTTGTCTTTTTCGTATACTTTGAGCAGCTGAGTAACACAGATGTGCGACGCATCACCGGTAATCAACTGGGCGGCAATTCCTTCGAAAGACTGTCAAGTGATCGCAGAATAGCAAATGGCGTATCCCAGTAACAAATCCACGTCGCCTTAAATCCACGTCGCCTTGCATACACTATGACCTCGTGTGTTGTGGATATGCGAGGAAACGACAGTATCTGGCCAATTGTGAGCATGCTGCTTACAACGCAAACTTACAATGCGAACGGATCCGCAAGACTTGGACGCGCGCGCGAATGGAAAGACCGTACCGATCGCGTTTTGAAGAGATGACGAAAGTAATTGTTGAGGTATTCCAACATATCACGTCAGCATTGCGCAATCACCTTCGGTCAATAGTAGTTTAGCCGCTCACATATGTTTTATCACATGGGCATGCACTCTAGCTAGTATACGTTCCAGATATAGTAGCACGATATCTGGAAATACCACAGATACACCGAGTTCTCGCATCACTCGATCTAAGTCATTCTCTCTCTCTGATCGCACTTAGGTTGGTCTAACCGACCAGTCACCGTATTTCCATTTCGTCAAGAGACACCGATCGCATGTTCGCGTTTTTGGACGCGGGTTAGCCTTAGTATACCGGGACTAGATGATAATCTATTCCTCACTCCTACAAATACGACACTAGCAAGCAATAAACGCACGGTGGATGTCAAGAGCCACGACATGAGAAGACGAAGTTCAACAGAGGAACCTATGCACGATGGCTAATGAGCAAAAGGCCCTCGTTCTCGTCTTGAACCGCCTATAACAGCTATTATGATCACGTCTGCGGGCCTGGGGGCAAGTATACATAAGCCAGAACAACATTGTCATTGACGCCTCGTCTTGAAAGAAGTGGCTAGTACTTAGCATCATCGTGATTATAAAATATGGAATTAAGTTAAGCCTACTTTCAGATTCTGGTGCTGCTGAGGTGTTCTGTGAATGCCACAAGATATGTACGTACTGTGCAAATAAGTGGGTGCGCCTGAACAAGATTGGAACTTTCCAAAGACTGCGAAATTCAGCCTCTTTCCAGAAAATATGACATCAAGCACAGCTTCTTAGATACACCAACCCACTGCTGTGCCGATTTCCCTGATCCCTCGGCTGGCCGAGAGGAGCAAAGCAAAATCAAGACATTCCCGTTCTCTCTTCTTCCTTCCCTGCAACCCATATGCTTTCGCTAAATAATACCATGCCTCGGGGACATGCCAGCCATTTCCGCGGGTAAGGTGACTCAACAATCCTGCCGCTAGATCCACATCATTCGACGAGCCAGTGCCTGTCGAAAGCTCTGCTTGAGCCTCATGCCTGGCGAGAAACAGTCGTGCGAGGTGTACTGAAGCAGACACATCGTCCGGGTTGATGAACAATGCCTTTTGGTAGGCATCTATCGCGTGTTCTTGTTGGTCTTGGGTGGTGTAAAATAGGCCCAACTAAAAGAAAGATAGTCATCGCAAGTGAACTTCAGAAGTATGAACCATACTTACTTGTACCCAGACCCTTGGATTTCCCTCATCTTTTACCTCTGCCTCTTGTATTGCGCCTTTGGCCTGATCGATTTTTCCCAAGCGCCTGAACGTTGCTGCAGACATCAACCACAAGTCTGCTATAAGTCGCTCCCTGTGTGCTGTTTGCAAATTGCGCTTTCTATCCTGGATTGGAGGTGAAGGTGGAATGGGGAGAGGCGGAGGCGGAGGCGATACCGTCGGAGTACGATCGTTCGGATTATGTAGAAACGAGCTGAGGCGGCGTCGTGAGTGGATCGAAGATGCCTGGTAGGACGTTTGGCGCAGGATGGCGTGGAAGTCTATGCACGCAGGTAGTGCAATATAGTTGAGCACGACAGCTAAACATGGAAGATGGTAACATACCGGGCGTCGAGTTCGCTTTCTTAAGACTTCCCGTTTTGCTACCAATTTTCCTCGAGATCGTCGAGACTCGTGCACGTCCCTGATGCACACGGTACTTGAGCATTTGTTGCATCTTTTTTCCTTTCGACGTGTCGCGATCGAATGACGACGAGCGCTTTGTAGAACTACGTTTCCCAGTTTGATGTTGAAGAGCTTCACTATCGGGAGTTGCGGGAGCAACTGTTATAGGAATAGGCTCGAGGGTGTCTTGTTTCTCATGACTCTCGTGGGTGGGCGAATATGGCGCCGGACCATCATCGGTGGGTACACTAACGAAGAGCGAAGCGCCCGTTGCCGTTGCACCATCCTCTACCGATTGTCTTGGTGTGTTTTGACCTACAGTGGATGTATGTTGTGCGGCCACCCAGGAAAACACTTCGAGCCACTTCTGCTCTGCACCCTCTGCACCATCAATCACCTCGGTCAGCACGCCTTGAGTCATTCGAAGTTGTAAAGCATATTCAAAAAGGTCCTCCTTTGATGGCGGTGGGTGGTCCTGAACAGGGGCAAGAAGCGCTCTGGCCGGAGAGATGCGAGTGCCACTGATGAGAGGTATTTGAACCGACGGCACTGTTGTCGGAGCAGCATGCCTATCACCGAGGGGTGTATCTACCACGTCAGGACCGGTGTCTGTACCCATTGCTTTCGCACACCCCGGGGTATCTTTCTTCGGTACTTCCAGGTTCTCTTCTGGGCCATTGGTTCCCGAGGCCTTCTCCTCATCAACCTCACCGTCCTCTACACCATTCTCAGTGGCATCTTCTGTTGGTTCATTTTCGCCAATGGCTGCTCCTGATTCTAATATCTCCCGTGCTTCAGCCCACTTCTCTGCGGCTGCAAGAAGGAGCCCAAAAAGATGCCAGTAGCGGATCTCACGAGGTTCGACCTCGGCGGCGCGTCCAGCATGTAGTATGGCCTGTTCTAGGTTATGGTCTGGTCCTGGATGAGCAAACGATAGCGCTAGGTGGTATAAAGCTGCAGGATCGGGAGTGAATATTGGAGCTTCTTCCGGATCTAAGGAAGTCGGGGAGCAGGCTTGTACAAAGAACTTGTGGGCAGCCGCGAGACGAGCTGGGCGTGTGTGTGTGTCCTGCTCTACAAAGCAGCTCCTCATTAGATAGTGAAAAATGCGAAATCAAGGGTCTAATCACCTTTGAGTGTCATAACAAAGTTCCAAACGCCTTCTGCGAGATCGACCCGCGCAGCCAGGCGAATCCCATCGATTCCAACAATCCGTAGCCTTGTTCTGGCCTTCTCAATGCAAACACCAGCCTCACGTGCTTCCTTCAATCCTTCAAGTCCAGCCTGGGACATTGCCCACCGGCAGAGCATACGTGCACCATAAATCAACATTTCCACCCATTCCTTATCGGAAACTGAGTCAGAATCAGCATTGTCAATATCGTCAACATTTTCGCTGTTATCTAAATTCCCTGTGCTCGACAATGGCGTGGCAGTATTAGCTTGTTTGGTTTCATATGCCTTCCCAACGACTTGTGAGTAAAGTAGGAGTGTTCTTCGAGCGAGGGAAGTGTCCCCAGCAACATGAAGTATCCGTGTCAGGTGCCGTAGAATTCTGGGAGAATTAAAGGTGAGGCGGGTCGCCCACCAAAGGATCTGTCGTAAGGAAGCGTAAGTGACACCAAATACAGCTCAAAGGAATGGCTGACGTCGATCACCCATCCCGCGCCTTCGCTATTTCCACCACCGGCCTCCCACACTCCCACGCAGAGGTCAACGAAATCTTCTACTCGTACATTCCGTTCTCCATCACGAGGGAAGCTTGTGCAGGCACCTAAAATTGCTCGATAATCATTTGCTACCGTTCGTGCCGTATGCAACCATTGCTTCTCTCCACTGCCCACAGTAGGCAATATTGGCTGTGAAGCGTGTATGGGGTGGTATCGTAAGATTATGGCTCGGAGATAGAGAGCAGATATGGTAGATCGGTGCCAGGTGCAGAATGTCACAGGCCAGTAGACACTGCATGCACTATAGTGGCGAAACCATGTCCATACATCTTCACAGGGGATTGTCGGCGATCCCGCTATGGTCGCACAAACTACGATAGCCCGCCAGATGAGGCGCTCTACCCAACGCCAGAGTTCGCGTTGGTGTGTAAACACTTTCGAATTAGTTGCAAGAGTTGATGCGGCGGATGTTTGATCTGACAGTATGTTTCCTAATGACTCGAGGAGGGGTAAGGCAGTACCATATGCGCTCAGGGCGACTTGTGATTTGGACGAAGAAAGTTTTTCATGAGACATGCCTTCAATCAAGAAGAATCAGTACCAACGTAAGCGATACTGCATAACAAGAACCTTGCAAGCAGATGCTCCTCATTGTCTCGGTCATGGCCCACGACCTTCCATCTCTGATCTCCGGTGTAGAAGATTCTGTCAGGGTCACAAAACTGCCACCAACCGATGAGAATGAGCGTGAAGTTGAGAAACTTGAAACGTGCAAGCCTATATAATGCGCATGAGCCGTGGTTATTGATGTAGAATCCGTGGGTATATGGTTCTGAAGATTGAGAAGTTCTGGAACGTTGGAAAGGTGCAACAGACATTGTGCCGGGTTGCCTAAGGAATAAGCATAGTATGCAAGGGCGAAGTTCAGGCTCTGTAAGATCTGGCATCGTAGATAGTTCAACAATATGATACTGTGGCACGCACGTCATAGTTGGAAGACTTGAGGCTCGTCAACGCATCGTAATTGGCCCTGGCCTCTTCAATCCTTTCCTCTGGTAGTATGCACTCCGAACCCAACTTTACAGGATATTCGGATTCCCTTTCTTCGGGTGCATTGTTTTGGTCTTCATCTTGCGAATTGGCCGTAAGTAACAATGCGAGTGCCTGGGTATATGACGCGATTTGCGCAACGTCCTGGAATCCCTTGCAGTGTTTGTTGAATTTACGCAGAAGTTCAGACCAAGGTAGAACCGTGCCAGTGGGAGTCTTCGCGGGGTATTGCGATGACCATTGACCGGAGGTCAGCGCAAGGCGAAGCTGAGCCCAATAGTGACGGTCCTTTGCAGACATGGCGCGTAGTAGACTACTAGGATGCCTGATTAGCGGTTGAATAAATAGAGCTTGGGCTGCTCTCTGTCGTGTTGGTACCGTTCACGATCACATACCTAACGTAATTACTAACAGTATCATCCGATAAGATCGGAACGCGTGTAATTTTGATGCAAAGACAGAGCAGTCGAAACATATTTTCGAGGTTTTGGTTTACTAAGTTGCCTTCTCTACTGATATACATGTACAACAAGAAACAAGAAAGTATGCTGCTATTTTATGTTGCGTATACTTTCACAGGCTTCACTCACCTGCCTGAATATATTCTGAATGCGCGTATTTTCGGAAGAAATATACCCCAACGAACGCATTCTAACGAAGGCTGGGTCGAATTCAAGGACAAGAAGGTCGCTTGACTGAGATGCTCATTGCGCAGCCAATCACTGGATAAAAGGGAACGCGTTTGCACGACACCGTCTGGACGATAAAGTATCTATCGAGGTTCAAGTGGAATATGCTGACGGAGCAAGTCAGTGAGTATGGAGCTGAGTATATCGTGGCTATAATTCATGGAGACCGATATCTATAAGCCCACGAGCCTGCTTGCTATACATGACAAGCTTCGCGTAGAGCTGTCTCATTCGAAACAAGAACAACAAGAGTATCTCAAGAACGTGGAGCTTGCCCGTGTATTGGAGAAACGAGCCGAGAAGAAACGCGAAAAGGGGGAGGAATTACAGTTCAAACCACTGAAGGAACGCACGACCAAGCCCAAGCGACGGAGGGATGATTCGGACGAAGGCTCGCGGAGTCGTAGCAAACACCAATCTTCTGAGGAACAACTCAGCAGGTTGCATTCTAAATCTTGTCACTGCGTACCTGATGATAGTCTTCGTTGGTTCTTGTGCAATCATTCGTCATGCATCAACGTTGCATCAACCGCGATTTCACCACTCAGCCTTTGAACATCACAACGTTCGAGCAGCGACACAACGTCTTTCTTTTTGCCTAGTCCCTTCGGAACGAGGGATCGTCAAATTTCGCTCACTGCACCACTTGATTCTACGGTTTCCCTCTTGCAAACGTTCGAACGTTCACTGCAGTGTTTAGTGGCTTTATGTTTCCTAGAGTAACTCCCTATTTCTAAGACGTGTACTACGGAACAGGCGTATCAAAGATTGCCGGCGCGATATTTCGTACACTCAGCAAGATTCCTAGTGACAAGTGTGACATTACACTAGCACCCAGAGAGAGTGTGCGGTGCTGCATGCAGCTGTAGCTAGGGATGTGATACGAACACGGTAATTTTGCCAGGTCGAACGTCACTCAGGTATTGGCGCGTTGAAGCGTTCATTCTGGCATGGGCAAAGCATTGGCGACCATGCCTTGCCACTTGCAGCGTCACGAGTAGGCAACGGCCGACTTCACCACTCTGTTGTTCTTCACGCATCTCCCTTCCCCTCGCCTCTCGCACACCGGCTGAACTATGAGTGGACGGAAAATCAAATCGTGGAACAAGGGACGTTGAGAACCCTGGCAGGCCGAACCTTCGTCGCGCCCAATGCACATACATGGACCTGAAGTACGGGGTATCGAGTCGCATCGGGATATTGTGGGATACCTTCTGCGGCAGTTCTGGCACCAAGGATTGAAGCGATTGCGGTCTACGATGGCTTATGTATCGGTATATGCTATCGTGCATCGTGCTTTCCCTCATATAAGTATCTGAATTCTAACCAAGTCCCACCTCAGGCAGTGTCGTTCTACCTTCCGTGTTCATGTTGCGTCGGTCACTATGTATATCTTCATGTCGCGGAAACGAATTGAGAGTCGTCACTGTCACATTGGCATCCCCTTGACCGGCGTCGTGAGAACGGGGAGATTGACGCCTCGTAGCATGAGAATGAGCTTCTGGCTTTGAAATCCTCAGTGCGGTCCTTGCATGTCTCAATTGCTGTGACTGTGTAGACGCCGCTGGGCACAAACTCATTTCGCGGATGATCTGATACGACTTGGCCTTTACATTGGACTCACATCTTCCTGGCATTCGTCGCAACCTCCCAGCGACGTTTTGGAAGTGTCATTGTACTTCAAGTAGGGACACACGAGATAGATGTCTCAAATTCGCTCAGCATTCTCGACTCTTTTTTTTTTGAGAAAATAGCATCCTTGCGTTCTCAGTATGAGCCATAATGCTGATTTCATTCTCCTCCAGATTCGAACCACTGCCGCTTACTGCTACTACCAACTCACTCTATCTGATGGCCGGAATTTTCCGCTCGTCAAAATCTACTCGTTCATCTGTACGTCGCCCTCGTGTCAAACTCATTCTCCTGCTAAATGGAAGTTAGTGGTTTTTCATCATCAACGGTGTACGAAATTCTTAGGACCATCAATGGATCTACAAATTGGTCATAAATTTCTGGCCACTATCGCGACTATACACCTTTTTTTTGGTCCTTCATGGCATTTGATGTAGATTGGTTAGGTATGGTGTTCATGATTATCTCAGATTGCTCACCGGACATGCTTAAAGTAGTGTGAGGTTGGCTCTGGTTGATCTACTTTTCTAGTCATTAGTATACTCACAACTCACTTTAGTTGAATATAATATATGTGTTGTTTGACTAACCTAACAGTCTGTCCAGTAATTGTATCAGTACATATCCAATAGAATATGTAAGAACATCGGCTCACCCTCGGTTCAATATATGATTGACTAAGGGTGTTGGTAGTGTAACATTTGTATATATATGTGTGTAGGAAACAATGGAAGGGCCATGTTGTGGCCAGTGTGATATATGTGATAGTAAAGAGTAGGGAGAGATAATGGAAACAGAATAAAGATAATGGAGAGAGAGGATAGGGAGGAGATGGATATAGGGGTCGATTGTCACGACCCGCTCCCGAATCCCAACCCCATTACCAGCTCTACCTACGCCCCGGAACCCCCTCCCCAATTCCCTGACCATCGAACACCCTCCACGGGCCGCCCCGGACAAACCCGACGCTTCTCCGGCAAACCCCGACGGCCCCCGGGATGACTTCCATGCCTTCCTCGCAACTGTCAGTGCTTCCCCTGGATCCCTGAAACCCTTACCACTGCCCCGGGTCCTGATGCATGCCTCCCATTAATTCCCCTGATTCACCCACCCACTCCAGAGTGCCTGGACAATCCCAGAGCGGCCCGCACTTCCTATTGGACTCATCAGGGCATCGCTGCAACCTGCCCCATGATTGTACCCAACACCCGACAGCTCTGCTCAGCTCCACCAGACCCTGCCATCGCATCTGCCCCTCCCCAGAGTGTTCCAGTAGTTAGTATATAAGCCATAGGATAGCTCTTAGTACCCTAGTCTTGATATTACACTTACTGGTTACTTGTGTCTCGTGTTTCTCTCCATCTGTTTCTATTTCTGTCTCAAATCTATCTCTTTTCTCTGCTTTGTCTCGTCTTGTCTCCGTCTCATCTCAACTGTGCATAATCTCCTTTGTTTTCCTAAGTCCTGTATCTATCTGACATCAGTACGAACTCCACGCACCCCGCCACGACCCCCAAACATTCTTATGACCCTCCAGGCCTTGCTCCCTGCTCAGTCCCAAAACCCTACCCTTCTTGATTGATCCTCCATCAGACTTTGGCTCCAATCCTGCCACTCCCAAAGCCTCTGCCTACCTGCACGCTCTCCATAGACCTGCCTCAGTTCAGACACCTCCCACACCTAGTCTTAGACTCTCCC
>JABFYK010058299.1:0-31607 GCA_018849495.1 Termitomyces sp. T123_Mx157 | reverse complement strand
CTCAATATTCTCCCCAACAAACAGGGTATACATACGTGACTGAAATCGTCAGATTAATCTATTTCTTCTTCATATAATATGATAATTGGTGAAGATCAATTGAGAAATATAGAGACTGAAGGTGTAATGCTGAATGTAGGAGACAAGGAAGTAACAGAGGCAGATGGACCATTTATGATTGTGGCACCATCTGATAAGAGGTGAGCGAAGATGCTGAACGCATTTTCTGGGGAGAGAGTACGTGTAACAGGGGCAAGGGTCGTCAGTTTGTCTCCAACAGTAATGGTTCGTGTCACGACCACAGGCAAGGTTGCAGAGGGTACTGCTGTCGTTTGGCAAAGGTCCTTAGTTCTCGTTCGAGAAGAAGTCGACACGGGTGATTCAGTTAATGCCATACGAGTACACGAGGGCGCAAATGGATTGGCGCAATCAGTGTCTGCATCCTTGTTAGATTCATTGGTTGGATCGCTATTGCATGCAGTGCTTGCAAGCACGATGTTGGTGGAGGAAGAGTGAACTGTCACGGTCGAAATGCCAAATATTCCACCTGTGGCTCCAGTAGCTTCGATAGCAGAGAGGGCATTCTTCTCAGTTGTGCAGGTTACGACCTGAAAGAGGTTGCACTTGGGTGGCATAGAAGAGGGATTGAGAATGTGATAACACATACCGTCCCTGCTTTCTGATTGGATGGTAGAGCGAAGCATACTTGGCTTGTCGAGCAAGTTGCTTGCCCAACAACCCAGGCACCATTTTGACAATCCGCGACGCTTCCCGAGACACAAGCCTTCGTACTATCTGAGAAGATAGATATAAGATATCAATTTGAAGACCCCATGAAATTCTATGCACCTATGCAGACATCAGTCGCCTTGAAAGTTCGATAGGCAGCGTTCAACTTCTGAGCAGCCCTCCCATTCTCGAGCAGTGTTGGAGTGTCCAAAAATCTTGTGGGGGCTGCGAGAACCGGAACTGAAGTTATCATGATCAATAGGATTTTTGCGATAGTGAAAGGGACCATGTCGAGTATCAAGCCGTAACAATTCACAAATGGGTGAAGTGATCGTGTGCTGAAGCCTGAGGAGCACCGGGCTCGAGGAATGAGGATTGAAAAAGAGAAATGGACAAGAAAGAATTTTGCAACAGCATTATCGTAAGAGGTGCTTTGTATTCCAGTTCCCAAGAACAAAAGTAAGACAGTCCATTGTCATTGTCCTTCAAACCGTGGGCCAGCTCCGTACCGTGGGAACGAACATCGGGGACAGCCGAAAGGTGCACTAACAAACCTAGCGGTCGCCGTCCCACCCATCGACCCTCGACTGAACGCAACACAATGGTGAGCTTATTCTCTATCCCAGCTTTGTGTTCTCCATCGTTGCTTTGCTTCTGCTGTTGAACTCGGTGAATCTTGGAGAAATTGGGACGGATGCACACTTTGGCTGGTGGATAACGCTGGTGTGGACTTGTACTTATTCGTATTCTTCCTAGACTAAGAAAAGAAGAAATGGCGGCCGCAACAAGAAGGGACGTGGCCATGTCTCTTTCATGCGGTGTTCCAACTGTTCGCGCTGCGTGCCCAAGGATAAGGCCATCAAGCGTTTCACAGTGAGGAACATGGTTGAGAGTGCTGCCGTTAGGGATATCAGTGAAGCCTCGGTCTATCCTGGTATGTCAGAAATCTATATTCTTCCTCGAAACTTGTTGATCCTCCTGACAGAGTATGTCATCCCGAAATTGTACATCAAAATTGCGTACTGTGTATCTTGTGCCATCCATTCACACGGTGAGTTTCTTCCATCGTGGTTTCCTTTGGTTTTTGAGTGATACCTCCATGTCAGTTGTCCGTGTCCGCTCTCGCGAGGGACGTCGCAACCGTGCCCCCCCTCCCCGTATCCGCTGGAAGGATGGTAAAAAGGTCAACCCTGCAGTGGCCGCTGCCGAAGATGCGAAGGCCGCTGCCGGTGCTGCTAGTAAGGCCTAGATACTACGTGTCTCTATACTTGCAATTGATTCGCATCACATTACAAATGAATTGCACCTGTTACCGAAGAGATTTTTTTAAACGACTCGTATTCAGATGCACGAAAGCTTTTCAGAGCCTCTCATCTACTGAGAGGAGGAACTTACGGACCAAACGAAAATCGATTACTGCCAATTGTAATGTGGCTTTCACTACTATCTAGAAATCCATCATGGCCCAATCAAAGGCTAGTGTTGCTAGCGAAAGTGAAGCTGGAACTAATCTACGATGCCACATTGCCCCAGCCGCGGTGAAAACGCAGGGATGGGGTCAAAGATAGGCATCAAGGTAACGACTCACAACGAAAAAATTCGCCTTTATAGGCTGTTCGGTTATTGCCGACTGGAGAAGAACTCCGCAGTTCTTGCCATCACTGCGTAACGACTTCTAGCCATGTTCTCACGAAAAGCAAGTCTGCTTCTGCATCTTAGTCCAAACGATGGAGGGTGGTGATGGAGCAGCTTCATTCCCAACCCGAAAAATTGGTTTGGGCATCAAAAGTGGCAGACTAAGAACAAAGTCATCTGGCTTAAAGCGTTCTCGTCCATCGAAAGTTCCAGTAGTAACGGCGCGCAAATCTTTAATGAAGACCGACGGGACTGTGCAATATGTACTGAGAGGGCAAGATATACGTTCATCCCGTGAACCGCACGCGAAGAACGATGATGGGAGTCAACAAGTCAACGCTGTTACTGGATTTCGAGAGATTAGCATGCAAAGTCGAGATGGTACATTTCCTTTGCAGGTGAGTTGAATGATCTAGCAATAGATGATGCTCACTCAGTGACTATAGACATCAAATGTCGCCGGGAAGATGGCGCCCCCTGTTGCTGATCAAAATCGAAATCGATTGAAAAGTTCAACGGGGAATATAGCAGTAGAGGTAATAGACATATCTAACGTTGGCTTACTTATGACTGATATATCTGTGCAATAGAGGGCTCGATCGAAACAGCCTGAAAATTTCGCTCGAAAGTCTGGTTCCCAAGAAAGTATATCGAGGCGGAATGTCATCGCTCTTCCGCAGTCTATTGCTCAAGTGAAAGGCTCGCATGCTCCATTTGAGTCTGCCAGGCCATCCCTCTCTGAAACTAATGCCGTTGCCGGGCCCTCGAATCATTCCCGCAACGACTTTCGTAGGAGGGAGCGACCACCAATTGACCTCACAGAGGTATTATTAAAATCCTCGTTTTCAAGTGTCTTGAGATCAATGCCAAGTTTTTAGAATCCAGGCTCCCTTCAGTACCGGATTTCGTTGGCTCTACCGAGCCCTTTCGTGAGTCGTAACCAAACAAGTCAACCTTACGTCGAACCTCTGTTAAGTTCATCTTCTACATCAAAACAGCTCATAGACGGTGAAACCATCCAGAGCTATGGCGAGATCCCGTGGCCAGGACGTCGCCTCTCTATGATTGTGCCCTCAGAGTTTGCTATGCGTTCAGTCAAGTCTGGATCGATGAAACCTTACTGGCAATTGGACGACGAAGAGCGTGCTAAAGAACAAGAAAATATTGCCCGCATAGACCATTTGGATCGGGATCATATCAAGCGTATAGGCCCTAGTCGGCGCACTGCTGCTACCTCACAACCCCAACATTTTAAAGATGCACCTAAGCATTCGAGAAGCTACCTGGGCCGCAATCTCACGCTGAAGAAACAAGGTGAACCAGACAGCGAGAGTGACTATGATTCCCCGATGGAAATAGATCGGCAATCGCTCCCGCCACAAAAGACGGCCCGGTGAGCAGGCTGTCTCTCTTATTTGATTCGAACTATTGAGTACTATGTATTTACCAATGAACAACATAGGTTGCAACAAACTGGCGTTAAAGCGGCACGCAAGCGTGAATGGCCACAGCCATTGCCTTTCAACCCAGATTCGAGCGACGAGGATGAACCAATGACATCTTTAGATGAAGTGGACGAGCTCGACTCCTCTGATTCTAGTTCATCCGAGGAAGATGAAGAAGGCATCCACCATTCTGATATTGAAGAAATCGTGATCACCGCTCGACGTCAACGTTCACTAAGCCCCGCCGAAATTGAGATCCTTCCAGGTCCACCGCGTCCTCCGAGCCCACTATCTATCCCAGAAAGAATGATGAAGGCAATCAACGTTCTATCACTAGCATCAGTGCGCATGCAGCGTACAGAACAGCTTCCGTTTCTCCGACGTAACTTAAGGTGTGGTTTTACAAAACGCTGTCACCAGCTTGGTGTCCCTACAGAATCAGCTCCAGAGCAAGGAACGAGGTTACGTGTGCAATATGAATATCGATCAAAGATTATTACGGTGCGGTTGCATGATTGGGCTTGTCCTTTGTGTGAGCTTCACGGGTTCTTTCCTACTCGAGAAATGTTAGCATGTCATTTGAGCTGGGACCACGATGAAGCTCCTGCTGTGTGGAAACGATATCGATCAGGTGTAAGTATCTTATACGCTGCTTCTTGTGTCCACGTTAATGGATGATGTTGCATCCAGGTTTGGTATCTGCAACTCATCATCATAGACCCATTGACAGGCTTTGCAGAGGGCGATGAGTAAGTTCCAACAATGCCTTTCAGTGGCTCCATAACTAAAGTTATAACACAGGCGTGGTGTTCCCCCTACAGAGCACCCTTTTAATGTGATTACCCCATTACCTACTCCCAGGCGACAGCAGCAGCAGCTAGATATCTCTAGCCCCTTTCCATTTGTAACATTATCACCTCCCGAACTACAGTCAGCGTCTGCTTTATCAAGTACTCGAGCCCATGCCCAAGATCTCTCATCCCCACTTGCCAACGTGCGGGGCTCACCAACGTCATTTACCTCAACTTCTCGAGATTCTCGTTCTATGATGACTCCATCCACAGTACCACTCTCGTCCCGCGGCCGTTCTACGACAACAGCTACTATTAATACTACAGTCACATCTTCTGCACGACACCCACGCGATCCTCGATACCCAACCCCGCCGCCTCCCAATAACCCTCTCGGGCCAGCTGCCCAACCACCGTATCTTCCAGCTAAATCAGAATATGGCGGCCCTGATATATACTACTCGTGTCGTCCTGGGGGAGAGTGCTTGTTTGATCTGCTTAATACCCTCCCACTTGAACCGTATGGTGTGCTCGCGTGGGATGTACTGGACCGCGAGGACGAGATTTATGATAGTGATAATGTCAAGGATGAATATAAGGTGATGCATGCTTTATGGGGACGGTGGATTGTGTTGAATAGGTACATTCTTTGTTGTATATATGCATTCTGGATTAAGAGGCTGACAGTTCAATAGGAAAACATTTATCAAGAATTATTTCAAAGGCACTAAGGCATTCATTGACTATTACTGGAGGATGATACATCGTGCTGCTGGTTGGGATGCATTACGGTATTGGTTGCTGGTATTTGTTATGCTCTTTGTGAGTGTGAGATGTCCTAACATCGTTCACAGATGTTAGTAGTCAACCGATTTATCACAGGTGCTGAGGTTGCAAGCTTGTTGAAGCATTATGAGGGCCTTACTGGAATGGACGTGTGGTACGACTGAGATATCCTTGTCACTTGTCACTTGTGTATTGTAAGCTCCGTAAGATAGATCCTTGATTTCTTGTAGTCGAATCGAATTGAGAGTAAGTAATTAGCTTCTTCGAGTCCGCTTCACCGAGAAGCTCTTCACCGCTGATCCATTTAGATAATTGCACAATTGAAATTACTTGGGAGGTTATGTGGCTTTATTCAACTCGCAAGCCATAATTGAAGACCATGGATTTGGGTATCACGGCAAACATATGCATATATGCTTTTACGTTGAGGTGTGAAGTCTCTCCCTTCTACTATAAGTGTTCACTGTTCGGGGATGGTGACCCGCGGCAAGAAATGATGCACGCGCGTTGCATAAAAGGTTGAAAAAGGTTGAACCCTACCTGGATTGAACAGATGACTTTGTGGAAATTCCAAAGACTGGAATCACACACTCTACCGCTGAGCTAAGGGTTCATGCTCCTAATTGCGGTCGTCTAGGATGTTGTGATTATCTAAAGGAGGTCAACTCTGTATTCCCTTCATATCAATGGGCCAGACAAACAGGTTTCGACTGAAACCAAAAAGAATGTTGAACCCTACCTGGATTGAACAGATGACTTTGTGGAATTTCCATGAACTGGAATCACACACTCTACCGCTGAGCTAAGGGTTCGTGCAGAACAAGGTATTGTATAATGTTCGATTGCGCCGTCCTTGATGATTATACGGAAGCCCAAAGAAATGGGAAGAGTGAGTGTGTAGTAGGACTCCCCCTCATTTTCAAGCGTACCCATCATACAATGCAGATATATATATATATATTTACAATACACTACAGACCGCATAGTCTACTATCTTGATACGAAAAAAAAATCTAACTACTGAATGGACAAATTATGCATGCCCGCCCACTTATCCTAAGTATATTATGTACATGAATGATCATGGAGTCTTGTGAATACGATAGCAGATAATGGCTGAAAAGAAAGGCCTTGCTTGTGCAATCAGAAGTGCCAACGATATCTAACCGTAGTTGAGTCTGTCTTCACCCCCACCCGGAGGGAGATGAGATGAATCGCCGTGCCGGCCTGGATCACTTGGGTGTGAGCCGACACCCATAGGTGCCAAGGGCCGAGTTGGGAGTTGAGGCGGGTGAGAAGAGGGATGACGGTGAATCCAACGATCTCCCGGGGGAGCACGTCGGTTGTCGTAATGTGGAGGCCCTCGCCAAGTTCCTCCGCCTCCAGAAATGTATCTGGATTGATCTAATGGTTGATTGGGGTGGATACGGTGGTCAAAGTGACCGTCAGAAGGATGAGGGCCATTTCCATGATAATTATGTGGATGGCTGGGTTGGGGTAAGCCGCGTGGAGGTCCTCCATGTGAAGGATATGGCAACGGTCGGTTGTGGTTGTGCGGATTGTGGTTGTGCGGGTTGTGGTTGTGCGGGTTACGGTTGAGAATGAAATCGGAAGGAGGAACTGACAATGGAAAGCCAGTACGGCCGCGAGAGACGGTTTGAATATTATAGGAAGGATAGTTGACTGGGTGGTGCATGGGTGGTGGTTGCTGGCGCTGCCCACGTCTATCAAATTCGTGCGAGGCTTCGTACGTGGGCAACCTGTGAAAATGTACTCATCAGATATCAGAAGGACAGCTAGGAAATGACCGCGCACGTCTTTGGATCAGCAGGTAGAGGGTCGGTCCAGAAGTATTCATGATCAAGGGCTTCAGCGGCAGTGATGCGTTCTCTTGGGTTACACGTCAATAACCGGTCCAGGAGATCACAAGTGTCAGGTCCAACACTGATGCGACGCGCCCACCGAACTAGTCAGCTCACGCATGCAATTAGAGGTACAAATCTACAAACCTATCCCACGTTTGTTTTACCCTTCTCGAGTGTGTTTGGAAACGCTTGACGCCATCGCAACCAGGAAGCGCATCGAAATTTGGCCAAGTGTGCTGATTCGGCGTCCCGCAGAGCTGCCAAATCTTTTCTAATTGGTCAAGGTCCGAGTTACCAGGAAGTATTGGCCGTCTATTGAACATTTCGCCCAAAACACAGCTAAAAAGGGTGTATTTAGAAATTACCAAGCGAATGGAAAAGTGCGCTTTACCCAATGCCCCAAATGTCTACTTCTCCACCGTATTGGCGCGCACCCAAAAGCAACTCAGGCGGACGATACCATCGTGTGACAACACAATTCGTATATCTGCGTTCTTTTATTCGCCCATCGCTTCCAGCACGAGTGACATTACTATCATAGGCACGAGCGAGACCGAAATCAGCTATTCGAAGCGAGCCAGTATTGGAGATGAGGAGGTTGGCAGCCTTCATATCACGATGAAGAATGTGGTTCTGCAAAAATGACCAGTGAGACAAACACATCACACATGAAGCAAGAACATTCACATACGCGATGCATGTATTCCGTTCCCTCAAGGAGCTGCTTCATATACAACTTAATCTGACTAGGTTGCAACTTGACCCTGTCGTTCTCTAGAAGACCTGCGAGATCGTGATCCATGTACGGGAACACCATATAAACGGATAGAGGAACCTTCTCGGTGCCTTGAATACCAGTTTAATCGAATCTGAACGTTTTACAGGGTAGATGCGCACCTCGCACGACAAACATGTCCAAGATCTCGATGATAGATGGATGTTTGAGAGCCTTGAGGATCTTGATCTCCCGTAGTGCGGTCACTGGCATGCCTTCCTTCTCATTGTGCATCAAGATGCGCTTCAACGCAACGTGTCTTCCGGTCTCCTTATGAATGGCCTTATGGACCTCACTGCAAAAGATGAGGCAGCTCACAATCGCAGGTATATAACATTTACTTACCCGAATGTTCCCTCTCCAAGCTTAGTCGTCACGTCATAGTCAGATTGCAGACCACATCCTTCGAACTTCCGACCATAAGCCTTCATCTCTTCATCTGGCGACCTCCGCACAACGTTACGTCGGCAATAATACTTCGCTTTCAATGATTCCTGTTCTTGCTTATCTTCTCTCTTCCAGTTGTCCCCTCTTTTCCCGTCTTCCTTCCTCCCTTCCTCCTTTGTCTCTTCCTCCTTCTCCCTCCTTCTCCCCTCCTTCTCCCTCACTTCGTCCTCCCTCGTCCTCTCATCCCTCCGCTTCTCTTCCTCTTTTCTCCTATCATCTTCCTTCTTTCTTGCCATTAAATCATTCAGGGACGGAGGAGGGGCTGAATGAGATGGCGAAGAAGGTCCTTCATGTAAAGCTGGTGGACGCTTCAGTGCAATGCTGACCGTCTGATGCTGCTGAGGTAGCATAATATCTTTTATCAGCCGAGGGTCTGGCGGTGGCTCAGGCGGCGGGGATGACTGGGGTTGAGGTGGCAGGCTGTTTGGTTTGGGTTCAGGAGGTGGCAGCATAGAATGAGGAGCGGGTGATTGCGGATGCCTCGAGTAATTGTCTACCCGTCGATGACTATAGTCTTTGTCCCAGAGATCGTTTCTGTCTCGAAAATTTCGGTCCTTGTACCCTCGATGGTAGTCCTCTGGACGCGACGGACCATAGTGGTCGTTTTCATATGGAGGTCGGTAAAAGCGGCCCTCATCGCGCAAGAGATGGCTATGGTTTCGACCCAAGTCGGAGCCCCGTCTGCGATCTAGCTCGTGTACATCGTTCCTGTCATATGTTGCTCGAACCCTGCCGCCGTCGTGATTATAGTTCCCTTTCGATAATGGACTAAAACCGCCGTAGTTGGCTGGGGATCTGCGTGGAGGCAACCGGTGTTTTCCTTCATGTGGTGGAGAGCTCGGAGAGCGAGAGAGGTGAGAACGCGGTGACGTTGACCTTGAATTTCGGTAAGAATTTTGTCGTGGCGCAGGAGGTCTGCGCCGGCGGTCAGACGGGCTACCATTGTAAGATACCCATGCATCCCGATTATGAGACTCCCGCCCATTGTTACGCTGTCTCGAGGAAAACTTCTCCTCGTCTTCCGCAGACCTATCGTACACTCCTGGACCATCTTTCGGGTCGAAAAACGGTAACGGCACGCGAGTAATGGTATGGTCACCCTTTCTTTTAAAAGGAAAGGCTACTTTTGGCTTTGAAGGGGCAGCAGCAGGTTTGGGCAGCAAGTATGGCACTGGTGAAGGAGCGAGGGATGCACTAGGCGAACCATCGTCGACCTCACCCTCCTCTGGCGAAGACCCGGCATGTCTCTTGGGCGACCGTCCACTGGGTGACCCCGAGGCACACCTCTTGGTCACCGTGGTCATCGTAGGCCCCATGAACGATGAGGAGAAAAAGAATTGTGCTCGTCGTCGGTGTCGGTGCTGCCAGTTGTCTGAAGAATATGAGTGTGTGCTTATGTAAGGAAAACTTCGGCATGGCGGCCGCGACTCCGAAAGCTGTCCTGACTCTGGAAAGTTTTCTGAACGTGCGAGTGGCCTATCGTAAATCCAAGGTAGGTGGCTCATAGTAGTGCTCCAGTCTGCCCCGTTGCTCCATTGGCACTATTTGAGGGCGAGTAGGTTTGCCGTTACATACCAGGGATGATCCTCAGAAGCGTTTTAAGCAAGAAGCACCCCTTCAACTGCGCTATCCCTTCGCGGCAAAAACCTCCCACAATATCGATAAAGGCACTCAGGCCTGAATCTCGTTGCTCGCTCTACTGAATTGTTTCTCGATGGAACTGTAAGCGAAGACAAACTTCTCTGGTCTGTTACACATGGGCGGACGGGCGCTTATTTTACGTTTTCAAGGAAGTACATGTATCCTACTTGAACCTCCTGGCAAGATCGCAATCTCTCAATCAATCAGACTCCGAAATCTCAAGGCCCTATCATGTTTAGAATTCTTGCGAACTGGTCTAATCTGATCAAGTCACACGAAGGACCGCAATCTGGCATAACACTAGCTACTACAAGTATAATATAGTGCACTGTTTATCTGGAAACGCAATCGTAGCTCGTGGGGATTTCTATAAGGCACAACAATCACTTAGACTTAGACTGCTGGTACTCCATACGAGAAGTTTTGGCTTCTCTTCCATTACGGGAAGGTAGTAGCCCGCCCTGTCATTGACGGCGTTCAAGAATCGGTGTTGAAGTGGCAGTATATATATCTCCAATGACTCTTCTTATTTTTGTTTCACGATATGGAACACACCAATGACGACCTTTGGGATCCAAGTAAAAGATCCGAGAAAAAGTTACCTTACGCGCGCGCTCTTGCCCAGTCATTAATAGGGGAACTTGGAGATGTTAGATTTGCCCTCTTCAGTCGGCGTGTGGGTAATGATGTCACGGATCCTCGAATAATTTTCGCCAATAGTTCCTTACTTCGAGGTCACACTACAGTCCTTGATGATCGTCAGTATTACTATCATTTCAAGTTTTTTCCGTCTGATACCCTTGTTTCATTCGACTTCAGTGTTATCAGACTCAACCGCGTTGGTGACTGGGGCTGAACTAGCGGGGCTGGTCTACAACGCATACGACGGGTCAGACAGCGATTTAGAGTCTACGTCGAGCACGAGAAGCAAGGAGGCTCATATTCATCAAAAGCTGGGTGATGACGAGAAGGCCATTATCATACGCGACACTGCCTTCTCAACGTTGGTTTTGTCTTCTCTATTCCACCATTGTGCTAAACGTAAATTATGTAGATGGAAGGCGCTCATATTCTACCTCTATTGTGGGGAATTATATTTCAAACCTCTAACGCGGACCGTTCCTTGTCAAGTTCAGGTAAATGCTTATGATGTCAGCTGCTCCCCAAAGTCGATGTATCGCCTCGCTCTTAAGGTACCACCCTCGTCCTTCGAACTATATGTTATGGTATTTACAAGGCACCGTAGATCGGGCATGAAGAACTTCGCAAATTATCGCTTAAAGCGATCACTAGCGGTTTAACAGAGAATAATATTGTCATAGAGCTATTTTCTCATTTCACGTCGATGTTCGTCTGGTCCTTCTACTTCTGTGATGATGTTCATAGATCTGTGCCAGGTACCCTGAGGTACAAAAGGCGGAACTCGAAGTTCTAATTCTTCTTATGAAAAAAACCAGCGTCACCCAGATGCTAACCGACAAGATGAAGAGTTTAACCATGCAGGCACTACCACACTGTGGCGCTATCGTTGCGGCGATTGTAGGTCAACTATGCCAGCTCGCAGTCAGCACTCCCCAACCATTGGACAATGGGGAGGATTCGAAAAATTTACTTGGCAATGGAAACGATGATGACGACAATGACGACAATGACGACAACGACAATGACAACGATACTGATAACGACAACGACAATAACGATGATATTGACGACTCGGAGGACAAGAAATGCAATGGTCGAAACACTGGGATCAAGAAGCGTAAAGATGACGGTAAGGACAAGTAAGTCCAGTAATTACGACCGGAACAAGCCTCAGTCTAGTTTCAGAGTGATAAGGGTGACGAGGACGAGAGCTTGGACCCCCCTGGTACGAAATATACAATGTAACAGTCCACTTGCTGTTTTCTGAGAAGAAGCCTATTGCCAGATACCGAAGGGGAATATAACTAATCTGAAGATTCTACATTTGTGGGGTGGAGGAAGGGCAGTTGGTTCGACGTATGCAGTTAGCTTTACTTTTCGGGTTCATTTTTTTTTTGGTAATTTCACTACATCCGATCACGACCGCTGCGCGCGCGAACTCGGTCTCTTCTTTGAATCTTTGATACTTCGATATATAAGATTTCCTCGCGAACCGACTGGCGATACCGGAGTGGTTGATCTTCACAAAGAGGAAGGATCACAGGAATATGTTTATCCTCACGACAAGTAAGATTTTTTGAACTTTGAAGATGACAAAACCGAAAGCATACACATGAAATACTCGCCAGATCTAAGCATTGATACATGAGACACGGGTGCCCAGTGGACGGAATACGTAAGTAAGAGACTTTCTTCACCCTATCCTGGGTTCTTATGTACTACTACGATCCACCCCCTAACCCATTCCGATCAATGACAGACATCCTCATATGCACTCTTATCAACAGACCATTCGTTTTCCCAATTACAGTTCTTAATGCGATTTTGATCAACTCGTCGTGCGGCTGGTCTTCTTTCCATGCTACTCGATGAGCTTCGCATATCATTACCTCTCCCAAAGTGTATGGCATGAAAGCTATCGTGCTTCTCATTCTCACCTTGCTTCAATGGATTCACCCCGTTCTCCATACTAAATCATTCATCAATCTTCAAGCGTCAAGGTGGGCGTCGTATACCTTAGCCAACAATTTTATGACAAGGAACAACTTCGATGATACGTAAGCCTGTTCACTTGAGTTTGATATCTTGACACCACAAGGACAGATGCAATCATGCAATATCGATTTTCCATTCCAGCGGCTTCTCGTCTGTCACGAGCGGTGGTCAAGATTAGACGATGAGGCAGTGCGCTGACTCAAGTTTTCTTTCTCACCTCACGATGGATCAGAGCAAGACAGATACCTGGTCGCTTGGAACTTCTCCAGCCATAACCTCTGCTTTCAAACTATCACTGATTGAAGGTCACTCCCCCAGTATCAATGCAGACCCTTTTTCAACGAGAAGATGTGGTCTGGGTTGGATTTATAATATCCAGGCGACAAACGCCGATACTACCCAGCCATCTTCAAGTGGTACGGATCGAGTCAAGCGTACGATGTTCAACATTTCTTTTGATGCGTCTCGCATTGCTACTACAAGCCTGAATAAGCTTTCTTTCACCATCAAGTCTTCCGATAAGACCAGTGCCGGTGTCTCAAAGATAGCTGTCCATGTACCTGATATTACCTTGCCTCTATCAGGGAACATCCATTTCGCATCAATTCTATCTATGCCAAATTTCACAGGCAATATTCTCGTTCACATTATCGTCCGCTTGGAGCTTTCCGGGTCACCGACATCTGGTCCATCAACTTTTGAGCATGCATTCCGAGGACCTACGCCGCCGAGCTTCCAACTTCATTCTGCTGTCGCCCGCTCGCTTCTCAGTGGAGAACTCGGTGATTTCAAGTTTGGTCTCTTCACCCGGCGTGGGGGCAACGACGTTACCGACCCCAACGTCATTTTCGCCGATGGTTCTCTCTTTCACGGTCACAACGTGTTTCTCATTAATCGTGAGTTTTGTTATTGTTTTCTTTACAGTGCTCATCTGACTATTATTTACGTTCACTACTAGTTTTGTCAGCTGACAACACGGAACGAGAAGTGGTGAATGTCGGTGATCTTAAATCGCAGGTCTACAGCGCATATGATTACATGTCAGACAGTGACTTAGAGTCAGACTATAACTCCGAAGTAGACGATCTTTGCGATCTCGACTCACAAGCTTCAAGTTTGTCGGGTGCAGTATTTCCTACACGCCCAGAGGAAGTACAGTCTGCGCACCGAGAGCTTGAGGACGACGAGAAAGTTATTTTCATCAGAGATACGGCTTTTGCAACGTTTGTCCTGTCATCCCCTTGTTGTGATTCTACTGACCAGATATACAGATGGAAGGCACTGGTATTCTATCTTTATACCAAAGAAATATATTTCAAACCCTTGACCTCCAGCACTGCCTCACATAATGCTGAGGCGAGGGGATATTATATTGCTTGCTCCCCCAAGTCAATGTATCGCCTAGCTACAAAGGTATCTTCAATATAATAATACGAATATTCATTTGACCTTTCATGCGCTATTCTAGATCAAATTTAAAGAACTTCAGCTGTTGTCACTTGAAGCAATTACTCGCGATCTGTCCGAGATTAACATCATTGAAGAACTGTTCTCTCATTTTACGTCTATGTCTGTCCCTATTTCTTGTGTTCCCGGAGTTCTCACTGAAGTTCTGCTCCAGGTATTCCGAAGTACAGAAAGCTGAAGTTGAGGTCCTGATTCCTCTCCTGAAACAGCCTACTGTTGTTGAGAAGTTGCTCAACAGGATGGAGAGCGTCGTTACTAGAGGCTTGCCACATTGCGGCGCTATCACCGCGGCCATCATGGGCCGCGTAGTTGAGCTTGCTGTACAAGATCGACAATAAAAATGTCTATGATCATGATATTAATAGTAGATATAGCCAATACAGTGGTGATAGCTCTATCTGTCCGCTCGGTACAATAATCAATAAAGGAATTCAAAGTTGGGGGAACCGTCGATCTGAATCGACGGTTCGTAATTCTAATTAGTTGAACCTATCGTACTGAAGCAGAGATTTGATAGGTAGGATGTACACACTTCGTGAAATCTTGTAGAATTCTGAAGAAACACCTGTTAAAGACAGGTTAAGTGATTTCCAAAGTATTTTTCCAGAAACTCCTTACAAAATTTCCTAATTAGGATGTTTTTTTAGGAATTTCAAAGGAATTCAAACTCTGACAGGTTTGAATCTATCCAAGCGGAAGAATGCAGTGTACTGAGTCGTATCAACTTTGATAAGCTGCTCAATTCTTGTCGTTTGCAGTTCGGTACAGTTTGAACATGATTGAAAGTCCGCTGTTGGCGGAAGTGTAAGGCTGAAATCGGTCCTGCGGGACTGAATTACATACATTCAAACCACAAGAATTGAGGCAGCCCTATATCCTTTTAAAGTGGACTCGATTCATTCAATACACTGAAGACACCACCGGATCCATCACTTTGAATTGTTTCACCTCACTAGCTTTGTATTCCTCTAACCTTTAGGGTTGTTATATGTAAGAAAATTGGATTTTCCTAATTATTATTTACAAATCATTTATCAAGTACATATGCACACATGTAATTAGGAGTCGCCCTAGTATTTAGTATTCATTGCGACCGGTCATGCTCGCGGGGATCAGAAATTCCTGTGATAGGTCGAGTAACTCTTCTTGTTGATTTCATCTTCATATCTCAAGGTGCTCCATTGTGATTGAGAATACTTATGTCACATACTCGAGAATCAGTCCCTCCGGGCCTTGAGGGACACCTTGCATGCATATCGAGTGGAGGGGACACTCTCGACTGGTTGCCCTCTACAGAGAGTAAGGACTACACGAACGCGTTCATCATTCATAAAAACAAGGTGACCGCGTCTTTCTAACATTGCATAAGATTGGAGCGCTAAAGCACGCGCTAGATTTTGTTGGGATACAAGAAACGCGGGTTCGGGAAGAATATGTGCGTCTTTCTTTTCTCGTATCCGTGGAGAACCCGACTGGCCCTATTCAATATCAACATTTAGGTATAATGGATTTGGTGTGTATGGCGTATTCTTCATGTCCGAAGCTCATGTCTAAGATGGCTTTAGGTGGAAAGGTTGAGCCAGGAGAAACGTCCCAACAGGCCGCTTTGCGAGAACTTGAGGTGAGGTAAAGTGGACCTAGCAAGGCATCGACTCAAATGCTTGTCCAGGAGGAAGCCGGGATAACAGCGCCTTTGCAGCATGCGGGAACACTTCTATTTACCACTGGAGTCGAGGAGGCTGCTTATCATATCGAGGTTTATCGAGCAGATGAATACACAGGGCATGTTACTGAGTACGTGATCTATTCCAATTACAATATTAATCCATAATAAGACTTGTAATTTCCCTTAGAACCGATGAAATGAGGCCAGAATGGTTCTCACTTCCCTCAGCTGATTCAAAAGATTCGAATGTCATTGAGGATACTCTCCCTATTCCCTTTGAGAAAATGTGGGAGGATGACCGTCACTGGATGCCTCTTCTGATCTCAAGAACGAAGTTTGCGGGAAGAGCAGACTTTAAAAGAGAGGGAGACGGTTACACCATGCATAAATGGTGGTTTGGAACCTTTACCAATAGTTGATCTCTGTCCTCACTCTGTAATAACACTTGTTCTTTTTACCCTACACAACACGCCATACATCCATACATCTCAAGAGACGCAAATTGACCACGTGGCGCAGTAATCTTCCGAACAACTATTTCTTGAAGAGACCTTCCAAGACCGCCAATGCGCTATTCGCCGAGCCCCAAGAAGCAATATATCCATAACCTCCATGACTGCCCGTTCGTGAGGAGTTGAACTCTTGTGTACCGGATTTGCGCCGTGTACTCACCCATAGTTGTAAACGACTGATACTGATCCTTTCTTCTCCCCTTCAATCCTAATGCCCCCCCTGCGCCCCGGTCGGAATCCACATCCCTCCTCGATTATAATGGGAAGAAGATCCTCCACGGCTGGCTCTCGAACTGCACGAATCTCAGGAGGTACAAGTTCTGGGCACAAGGTAAACACCCGCTCCAGAATGTCGCGAGTAGTCTCCGGCCTTGGACGGGGATACCTATGTAAAGTCTTGAGCGGTTTGAGATTTGAGGAAGACCTGAAATCCGCGCTCACCAATCATTCGGCACCACTGTTCCACCCACGATAACCTACCGTTCCATGGTGTAGGTCAGTGATTCTAAGGCTACTCTTAAGTGATAAAAACGCACGTCCCCGGACTTTCTTGGCATAATATAGGTCCATGTCCCATTCGCAGAACTCAATGTTCTACCAAAACGGATCCAAGGTGCCCTCAGCAGAACAGTTTGTCCTCGAATCGGATATACATCATGATCATCCACCCCACCCAGAGTGCGTGCACCAAGTCCCACACAAACGACAATCGCGTCTGGTGACACTGGGCCTTTGCTCCCTACGTTGATGGCATGTTCTCCACCTTCAACGAGCTGGTCAATATGTTGAACGTTCCCCCGAATCACTGTGCCTCCGTTGTTCAGAAAACGAGACATCAAATACTCCAAGTATACTGGCGTATCTATTGTGACTGTACTAAACGCGGTGCCGTGGACGGCGCCATTAGGCCACACCTCCCGTGGTTGCACCCTGTACTGGAAGACAAATCATTATTATCACTCATGCCGTTGCTTGTATCTGAAACTCACGTCAGGCATGGAACTGTGAACATCCGGTTGAGGTCTTTCTTCACGATGGTACTCTTCTTGTGTTAATCGTAGAAAACAGTTTTCGGTCAAGCTTTCTGGAGCAGACATTTCCCACATGACCTTGAATGTCTCCAGGTCCATTTCTATTTCCAACCCGTTGAGCGCCGAATCGTAATCAGGATATACCGGCTTACCTTGTTGCTTGCTATCGGTATTGCTTGCGAGGCTGACATGATGGGCACCCTGTCCAATATACTTGTTAATTTTGTGAAATCGTACCAGAACACCACAAACCGCCCAGTGACTTGTATACCTCGTGGACTTCGGATCGCTGGGGAGCAACTCAGCAACGATAGTAACTTTGTAGCCACCTTTCTCTTGAATCACGATTGCCGTCGTAAGGCCAATTACACCTGCAGGAACTCAGCATCGTTCATACTTCATGTCGGAAAGATGCTTACCTGCACCTATCACAATAACCTTTTTCGCATTCGCGTCTGTCATGGGGTTGGACTTGCGAAGCCGTTGGATGCAGGCACAAAGCAGTATAAGTCTGGGCTTATGATGGTGGAATCGAGATTTACTTCCACGTGGAGCTGGAATTTGGCTCCTTTTCGCGTCGTAAGTTACACATGGTCAGCTGTCTTCAAAAGGGTCAATAGTTGAACCCTTTCTCCTTTAAATATAGAGTTCCATGACACCACCCTTCATCCTGATACGCGGAAACGTCTCGATTTCCTAATATGCTACTAAATATCATTTTGAACTTGAATGGCTATAGGAATATAATTGCAGCATAGGCATTTGGTACGTGTTGTCGAAGTTCAGACATATATCCAGACCACTCAGACGTCCATTTTGAGTGTTAATTTAGAACTTGCCCTCCAATGCTTCCTCAAGGAGCGCGTAGGCGACTTCTGCAGAGCCCCAGGATGATTGAAATCCGTAACCTCCATGCCTTGAAAAATGAATCGTCATTTTTGGCTGAAGAAGCACGAGGTAACGAAAACGTGCCCATAATTGAAAACTATTGGTACGTTGACATCGGTTTCACCCGCCACGCGCCACTCAACATCCGAACGTACACCGCCTATCCTTCCTGGGCGGAGGCCGCAACCTTCCTCAATAACAAGTGGAAGTATATCTTCGATCGTAGGATCGCGCTCTACGCGTACCTCGGGGGGAGCGAGTTCAGGGCACATTCTGAAGGTTCGTTCCAGGATGTCGCGCGTCGTCTTTGCCCGGGGGCGAGGGTACCAATCGTCATAGCCCTTCGAACCACCCAGAATTACCTGGCACAATCTGAACACCTCGATAATTTCCGATAGGAATATGAACTCACGTCTCCAGTTGATCGAGGGATAATATATGTCCAATTATTAGGATTACCGATTGTCCTCCCAAAATCAATCCACGGCGCGCGGATAAGAACAGTTTGTCCACGAATGGGATAGACATTCTTGTCCTCGACGCCACCAAGAAAACGCGTCCCAAGGCCTGTACAGACGACTACCGCGCCAGGAGGTGTAGGGTTAGAGGCACTCGTGAAGGCGCCTGCGCCTCCTTCGAGCACCTGGTTGATGTGCTGCACAGATGCACGTATTATCATTCCTCCGGCTTCTGTAAAACGGCGTGCCAAATAGAGCAAGTAGTTTTTAGTGTCAATGGTGACTGTGCTAAACGACACGCCTATGGCTATATTCAAAGGGAGAGTTGCTGGGTCATGGATCTCGTACTGCCATCAAAGCTATTTTCAAAACGATGGGGATAGGGAAACAGGCCTACATCAGGCATGCGGTCTAGAGGTCCGAGCAGCGTCAGGTCGGAGTAGTAATCCGTCTGCCTAAGACGCCTGAAATATTGCGCCGTCTCAGTACCGGGAGTGGAAAGCTCCCACATCACTTTGAAAGTCGCGAGATCCATCTCTATCCACTAATCAGCCGCCGTCCGCATTAACACTGAATGGCTACTTCAATCTCACTCTGTTGTCTCGCATCCTCAGTCACACTGAGCACATGATGGGCACCCTATTCATCAACCATGGATGTTCTGTCAGAAAGATAGGCAAATAAATAAGGTCTTACAGCCCAATGACTGGTATACTTGATTGTTTTCTGATCCATGGGTAGTACCTCGGCCAAAATCGATACATTATACTTTCCAGTTTCTTGAATCTTTACTGCAGTGGTTAAACCTACCACACCTGTCAGATGCCCCTATCAATGACTTGGTTGACGTTTAAATAGATGGCGAGATTTACCGGCACCAAGCACTACAACGTCCTTTTTCTGGACCTTCAAGGTCATGGCGTGAGAATGAGTTATGTGAGCCTGAGAATGGGATAAAAGTTGGAGAGCAGATGGACATGGAGCTTAAACTTGTTTGGGTCCCGGATCGACGGGCCGGCTCAAGTCAGTGGAAATTCGGAAGGGGGCGTCGATATGGCTTTCTTTGCTTGAACGTCGACCGACGACAACAACAGCCCTTTCAAGTCAGCATCCTGCGGATATCGAATTACATCTTCAGAGGACTCAAAAAGGTGATGGGACATCTAGCAAGTTGATCGGGTGGACAGCACTTCACACGTACGATGCATCCAATATCTATTGCGTAAGTGCCTAAGACTGGGACGCGTGCAAAGAGCTCAATGAGTCCTTCGTCTGTCTTAGGATGATTTCAGACTTCTTTCATCCTGATGTCGGCGGCGTAGAAAACCACATCTACATGCTGAGCGCGACATTGCTACAGAAGGGTCACAAAGTACGTTGTTGACCAGGTTTTGGCAAGATGAGTGAATAACAGCTCAAAAGGTTATTGTCATTACACACAGTCATGCTCCTGACCGCGTTGGTGTCCGCTGGCTGCTCCCGTCATTAAAGGTCTATTATCTTCCATTTCTTCCTATAGCATCATCAGCTACTCTTCCAAATTTTTTCACTTCGCTGCCATATCTCCGAACAATTCTCCTAAGGGAGCATATACACTTGATTCATGCTCATGCCAGTCTTTCTTCCATCGGTCATGAGGGAATCTTGCACTCCCACTTGATGGGAATTCGCACCGTCTTCACGGACCATAGTCTGTTTGGTTTTGAAGATGCAGCAAGTATCTTGACGAACAAGCTCCTTGTTGGGACACTGAAGAATGTTGATGCAGTCATTTGTGTCTCTCACACAGGGTCGGTGTTCGACATATGTTGACACTAACCAATCAATTATTGACTGCTGTGTCGTTAGACGTGAAAATACAGTTCTGCGTGGTGAACTTTTTGAACCAGACCCTTTAAATCCTTCCGAGCTTGTCGTGCGACAAAATGTCTACGTCATCCCCAACGCTCTTATCGCAGATGATTTCAAGCCAGTTCCACCGAAACCTTCTGAAATCAGTAAGAGAGCCATTCCTCAAGTTCTTTCTTTCTAACGGTTGCAAACAGTCACAATCGTTGTGTTGTCTCGCCTGGCTTACCGCAAGGGAATTGATCTGCTTGTTGCAACTGCGCCTCGAATATGTGCTGCTTTCCCCAACGTCCGTTTCTTAGTCGGTAAGACCTTTGACCTCGGTTGAGAGCACGAAAAATAACAAAAAACAAGGTGGTGATGGTCCCAAGCTCATCGACCTCTTACAGATGAGGGAGAAACATCTGCTCCAAGATCGTATCGAGCTCCTTGGGCCTGTCCGACATAGCGACGTCATATCTGTAGGTCGTTGTACCCACTTTTTGCGCTGCATCTTCAGAACAGTTGGATACCACTAGGTATTGCATCAGGGATCGATATTCATGAATACTTCTCTCACGGAATCCTTCGGCATCGCCATTCTTGAAGCAGCCTGTGCTGGTCTATACGTCGTCTCTACACGCGTTGGAGGTGTGCCCGAGATTCTTCCCGAAGACATGATCAGCTTCGCAGAGCCTGAAGAAGATGGTTCGTCTCAATCTCGCCTCGAGCGTTGTAGTGTGGGCTCACTGCAGGGTTCCAGATGTGTTTCGTGCAATGTCTGAAGCTATTGACATTGTGGCAGCGGGGAAGCATGACCCACAAAAGGCCCATGAATGCGTAAAAACCTTTTATGACTGGAAAGATGTCGCAGCACGAACCGAAAAAGTCTATGATGCGGTCATCAAGTCCCAACAGATCGACTTATGGGAACGCATGCAACGGTATAAGGAATCCTTATTCTATCCATATGATCATGGTCAAACTCTGTTCTGCAGGACTATGCAACTCGGTCCTTTTTCAGGCCTAATCTACACTATAATTTTAGTCGTCGACTGCCTCTTCTTTCTCTTTCTCGAATGGTGGATGCCTCGTGAAGACATAGACTATGTTCGAGTCCATTGGAATCCCAAAAAGTTCACAGAGGTGCCTCATAATCTTTTTCCGGTACCGATTTATCAGACTGAAGTGCTTCCATCAGCTCGCAGAAAAGGAAAGACGAAAGACTGCTACAGCTGTGCCCCCTTGAACGTGACGTGAGTTCCACACACGTTCACAACGGACAACGGAACAATATTGCTTCCGATGGGCGCTAATGGTTCAGAACTTTATCTTGTCCTTCCCATCTGCCACACTCATCAAGGGGCACTGGGTAGCTGCTCCGGAGTTGTCTTTGTCCGATGCTGAGGCTTCATGCCTCAGGTACAATTTTGGTAACATAAAGACACTAAAAATACATATACGACGATCAAGGGTACGGGTATTTGGAGTACAGCGATCCAGTAGATAGATAAGATACGTGAAATCGCGGTAAATTGGCTGAAGGGGGGCTTCGGCATAGGTATGGTTTCTATACAGGAGGTATGAAAATTATAGATAGCATTCGACAAAGTCGTCCTCGTCCTCATTGGGGTTGTAGCCATATTCGGCGAGATGCCTCGTGAAGGGAGTTGTCATTTTTTTGCAATCAGCGGGTACCTGGTGTTTTTGGTGGCCGTTTGTCGTGGAGCTGCCCGCATCCTTGGACGCATGAAGAGCATGTTCAAGGAGTATCGGATTGATTCTGTACAAATGAGTACCTCACACCCTTGGCAAAAAAGCGGAGATACTCACGCTTGAGGGTTCACAACGCTACCATAATGGGGTCCTGGAACCTCTAACAATTCAACATCGGAGATACCTGCATCCCGTAACCGATCTTCCAGATCCTCTGCATACTGTACCGAGTACGCTACATCGTCCTCACAGTGGATCAGTCGAACGGAACACTGAATCTGCCGAACAATCGCTTAAGTTGCCAGGAGTGATCAAGGGGAACGATTACAAACCCTAGCTAACGCTTCACGGGATTGCGGTCTACGCTTGAGGAACCATCCAACCGTTGCGTGATATGTCTCCTTCACTGCTTGTGGTGTCCCAGCGCGATTTCTAGCTGCTGTAGTAAGAGAGTTTCTCGAGAGCCTGAGACACATAAGCATGTCAACTATCTTTACTGACACTATCAGCTTACGCGTCCGTGAGACTGTTGCGTTGGTTGTTGAAACAAAGCTGTTGAATTCCGATGGTAAGGTCTTCCAATGTGGTACGATCACCGCCAGCCGGTCCGCGGCCATCGTGATCAAAAGCCTGAACCCAAAGGTTAAACACCTCTAGGCGGCCGGCCGCGATATCTTCAAGCTGAGTCACCGTTATCAGTAGGAACAGCTACGTCGATGGAACGAAGAGTGAAGTGCACATACCTCTGTTGCGGGAAGCGGTGAGCAAAGTGTGAGTGAGCAGACGGACTCCGGGTGTGTTGACGCGAGTTCAAGGCCCACACAGCAACCCATAGCCAGTCCGAATACGTGCACGGGTGGAAGATCAAGTGTTTTCTAGAAGTAACAGAAGAACAGGCATGAGTGTCGCCGCTTAATCAAAGCATTTATTTTAGCTCTAAATTACTTACGAGGAATCGGTAGACATCGTCTGCTGAGTCAGCGGGACAATATTCTTCTTGCATGATGCGACCTCTGGTGAGACCATACCCTCGCATGTCGACACCGATCAGGTTGAATTGGTATCTGAGTTGCGGATCGGAGAATTGGGCTGTCAAGGCCTCAGTGTCACTGTTGAGGGCCGAAGATGAGAGGTATCGTACTCTCGAATGCTTCGTGACCAGAATATCCAGAGTGAAGGAACAGGATACATGGCAGATGCGGTACAATGGACATGCTAGAAGGGTTGGTAGGTGTCGCGATCGAGTAGTGTACCTCTAGGGTTCCAGTAGGCGTATCGACGTGGACGTGCGGCATTGCGACGCGGATGGGATGATAGCGATGAAAATGTTTGGTTATATACAGGACGTAAAAGTTATACTTATGCGGGAGAAGCCAGATTTATGGGGTAGTGAGAATCTCGTGCCTTTTAGGGAGTATGACAGTTCCGAGTTGAAACCATATGCAGACAAGTACAATGTCTCCGAGGCTGTGAGAACACACCCGGAGCCGCTGTTGTCAATGATTGATAGCAGCACAGTACAACATCGTTCGTGGTGAGGATGGCTAGAACAAGAATGTTCTCGACAAGAAACCCCAAGTGAACCTTGATATGAGAATCGATATAAGATTACCGGTAAAGAAAGTTTCTCGGCATACGCACCAAGCTTATACCATACACATGTTTAATCAGTTTGGGTCTCCGGAAGAATGAATGGTTACCGCAAGGTTGCACTATGCTATCTAATGTAATCCATCAAAAGCGCCGAAATGTCATTTGTATTGGTTGTCTAGCAACGAAAGGCTTTTCAGGGCTCGGACAGCCTGAAGACTAAATAGGGGTCAGCTTTGATATCACGTGTCACAACCGCGACTTCGAAATTTCCTTGGGTTTGCAAAGGCATTAGGTGCATATATACAAGCATCAGTGGTGTGACATTGGGTCTTCCCATTATGGAAATTTACTCTTACGTAGCGTTGGGTTTGCCGAACAGGCCTTAGGGCTTGTTCGTTCAGCACGAATTCCGAATCTGCGAGATTCTGATTACTAATGTACTACTAGAATAGTAACGTGACCTGGTGTGACCATACAATTTCCTTTGGTGACTTTTAAGCCCTCTCCTTTCGGGCACATGACTCGGTGATTTCCAAAGATCATGCGCTCCCTTCGAGTTGCGTTGCCTCATGGACGGCGTCGATGAAGCTATTGCTCTTCGATGGTTAGCATACACATAGGGATCAACAAATACTATCATATGATGCAGTATTTTCAGAACATTTTGGCAAGACAATACAAACCCTGAGAGATCGCGGCCCTCGGATATTGCCGCGATCATATAGTGAAAAGCCGAAGATCGGCAACAGCGGCATTCCAAACTCGATTCCGTATCAGGGCAGAACAAAATTGTTGTCACGCTCATCTCGCCATGATCCGATTCACTATATTAGGTAAATTATGTCATCAAAATCAAGAGATGCAATTTCGAATCTGCTGCTGAATTTCATATTTTCGAAATGTTTCTCCAAAACACTGCCTATGCACCACTTCGTCCGGCGGCCTTTACTGTACCAGCATTTACCAGGAGCGGTAGTTGTTTATTCGGCGATACAAGTGAGGGTTGCGGCAGGAAGCCAGCCGCAATAAGCCAGGCGATATACAAGCCCATGAGGGGTTCTGAAACCGTCCTGGCAAGATGCCCCGAATGTTGCTGCAATAATACGGTCGTGTTAGTATCATCAAGGTCCGGTGCTTTGGTGCTCGTTGGGAGATCATCAAGGACGAAATGGAGTAGAGGAAATAGGGCATTATCTTGAACTTCCATGACGTGCTGCTCCAGTTTTCGTCTCCAGACAACATATTCACAAGGTTCTGTCGCATAACCGTATTGCTTCAGCGATGATAACATGCCATTAAAGGTGGGCAGTGGCCGAGCAGTGATGTGTAGAACAGACATTGGAGCGTTGGGGAGAGGAGATATTGCTGACAGAGACGTACAAAGGGCCACATGGTTGACGGGTACCATGTTGACAGTATTGTTCATGTCTGGCACAAGACCAAGCTGGATGCAGCCTTTGACTAATCGCCAGATGAAATCATCGGTGTTTGTGACTTCACAGCGATAAAAATTATCAAAAGCGACGGGCTACCTCAAGACTGACGAGCTCACCTGCTGTGCGAGAATCTCCCACAACGTATCCGGGACGTACGATGTGTCCATTTAGACCCCTTTTGCCAGCTTCGAAGAGCAGCTTTTCTGACACCCACTTTGTCTGGCCATAACCTGTCTTGAGTGAAGACCTGGCACCTTCCAGGTCATCGTTCTCGGGTACGCCAGAATACGGAGATCTCCCACATGATAGCGATTCAGAAAGTTGGACATAGTGGTCGGTGTCGATAGCTGAAGTTGACGACACGAACACCATGTTCTTCGGCTTACCAGTCGAAGCGAGTGCGATGGCCGTTAACGTTGCAATGACATTAGCTGCCCGGAGTTTTTCATATGGGTATACCCAGTGCACCTAAAATGTTGAAAAACACGCCATGTCGAGCAAATGAACATCTCACCAATGCTCCATTGTGAAGCACAACGTCAGCTTCATGACTGATGCGATCCCAAGTGACTTGCCCAAGTCCAAATAGATCCAAACTAAGGTCTCCCGTAACCACCTCTAGCCGCCCAGATGACACCCATGAGTCACTCCAAACACCTCGGTCTGTCGACCCCTCCTTCAACCGCGCTAAACCCTTCTCCGGAGTGGAGGCACGAACGAGGCAGATGACTTTATGGACTTTTTCCTCTCGAGAAAGAAGGTCGTGTAGGACGAAAGCGCCCAAGAAGCCGGTGGCACCGGTTAGGAAGACAGTAAGTGGACGTTGGTAGAAATCAGAAGGGAGAGACGGGTAAGAAGCTTCTAGTCGAGGCAGTAACTCATTGTAATCCTGACCGTACTCAACAGCGACCATAGCAGCTCGAGTACTAGGTACACCGGATGTGGTTGGGGTACCACTTGCTGTCTCGAGCCCAAGATCTGCATTACGAAGGCTATCAACGGCACGAACGAGGCCAGCAATCGTGGGTTTGTCGAAGACCAGGCCCAAGGGGGCGTTTACAACGAAAACTTTACGAATTTCGAAGATCAGACGTGTTGCCAGTATGGAATGACCGCCCAAGTCGAAGAAGCTTTCGTCCAATGGTATATGCTGAGGTGCATTAGGGAGTAAGTTCGCCCAAATCGCACGCATAGTCTCTTCTGTTGAAGAGCCCTTTTCAACCTGTGGTACTGTCGTTGCTGCACTCGCTGTGTCTGGGAAAGGAAGTGCTGGCTTGTCGATCTTGCCATTGGGGTTCAAAGGCATGCGTTTCAGCGGAACGAAGACTGGACCAATGTTGGTTTCATTGTCTGCAAGTCAAACCGATAAACCGAATGGATCACTTACGTGTTGGAACACTGTAGCTTGGAAGCTTCTTCTTCAGATGTTCCCTGATATCCTTGATGAGTCTCCGGTACTTGCGGAGGCCTTTATCCTCTTCCTCCTGGATATCGCTGGCATATGTCTGGAGCTCTGGCGCGTCGAGTGGCACAAAATAGCTAACGAGAATCTTCTCCTCATCCTTATCTCTCCTAACCAGCGTAACATTCTCCCGCACAAGCGGATGCTGGCTGAGATGCGTGTCTATCTCCCCAAGTTCAATTCGGAAGCCCCGAATCTTCACCTGATCATCTGCACGCCCGGTACACTCGACAATGCCACTGGGCAAGTAGCGTCCTAGGTCCCCAGAACGATACATACGGTCACGAATTCCCTTCCAATACCGTGACTCTGGACCAGCGAGGCCCTCGACTGGGTGCAGGATAGTATCTCGCGGTGATATGTTAGCAGAGAACCAGTTGTTCACAAACTTCTCAGCGGTTGCGTCGGCATCGAGGTAACACTCTGCGAGGCCACCAGAGCGGACGTAGATCTCACCGACCTCGCCAATAGCGCATGGGACGTTCCTATCGTTGCGGTTGACGACTAGCAATTGAACGTCAACCATTCCTTCACCGGCAGGCATAATGTCCTTCTGGGTAGCGAGGAAGGTGGAGTCTTCGGAGATTGAAGGGATAGCGAAGTATGACACCGCGCGTTGAGTCTCTGTTGTCCCGTACATATTGATGATACGAACATTTGTAGCGAGAGCTTGAAGACGAAGACAATCACGCTTGGTGAGTACATCACCAACGAAGAACGCATTATAAAGAGAAGGAATTTGGCGCGTGGCTTGCGCTGAGAGAAGTTGACCCATGGCAGGAGTGAGGTGGGTGACGGTGACTTCGCTGGCGGCCATCCATTCGGCTAGACGCCCTGGGATGCCGATATCATCAGCTGTGGGGACGTGGAGTTGTGCACCAAAGAAGAGAGGGGTGAACACTAATCTTTGTTAGAGTATAGTTGGACGATGGAGGCGAAGACGCTCACTGTCGCGTTGTATGGGATCATGGGCAATGCCGCTCAACATGGTGAACTTGGAGTTTTCATTCAGACTGAACCGTTCACCCATCCACGGGAAGAAATGAGTTAGACTAAAGTGACGCCCTTTCACGCCTTTGGGGATACCTGTGCTTCCACTGGTGAAAGACAGAGTACCGACACTGTCCGGCCCGAGAGTAACATTAGGATCGATGTCAGCAAGATACAGGTGCGGCTGAAGCACATCTATTCCACTCGTCCCGATACCTCCAGCAATACCACCATCGGGGAGGACCTCCAGTGCGGGGACCTCAACGCGAATCTTCAATTCAGCGGAAAGGAACTCGCGAACCGGAGGGCTGATGGTACCAGCGCCTTTGAGAACGACTAACCCACGTGGTTGTGCGACACGAAGGTAGATGATCTGTCGTGAAGGAGGATAGGCGGGGTCTGAGGAGTTAAATTCAGGATATGGAACAAGAGATCGAAGTTGAGAGCTGACCGATAACTGAGAACGTAGCACCAGCTTTGAGCACAGCCATGACAGCAACGACGAGATCGACGCTGCGATGAGCGTAAATCATGACAACCTCTTCCCTCTGAACGCCTTCCTTGATGAGATGGTGAGAAAGGATATTGGCAGCACGTAAGATATGACTGTATGTGAACGTGACGCGTTCCTGGACGTCGGCTAACGATGCAGCTGGAGTGCTCTGAATGACACAGGGCCGGTCTGGCCATCGACGCGCATTTCGCGAGAAAACATCAGTGATAGCTCCCTTCCATCCACACCAATTAAGATCAGCAGTGGGGTCGGGGAGCTTGGCCCTCTGCGCGGGCGTGAGAAGAGATATAGAGCCTACGGGTGAAAGAGGGACCGCGGCCACCTTACGCAGGAGAGCTGAAAGTTGATCGATGATCCAAGTGATACGACTCGAGGTAAAGAGAAGGGAATTGTAGATGATACGAAGAGATATTTGGGGGGCTAAGGCCGAGCGGGTCGAGACCAGGGGTCGGGTAACAAAGATTGTGAGATCTGAGGTCAGACTTGTCGATAGAATGAAGGTGTCTTGTGGCTTATCCGTTTCGTCAAAGAAGCGAACACGGAAGATGGGAGATTCGAGGCCTTCGTCCTTGCCCTTGTGCAGTTCCTTGGTAAGAGCTTCAAAAGGCACCGCGTCCCCTTCAGCCTCTCGCTCAACTTGCTGCACGCGTCGCACAACAGCCCAAAATGGATCGGTTGGCTCTACTGATAAGCGTAGGACCAGGGGATCTCGTTCAGTCGCGGAAGAGGAGCCAATTACAACATCGGTGTCGCCGGTGTAACGATGCAACAACACAGTGAACGCTGCCAACAGGAGATGAAATGCTGAGGGTCTATTTTCGTCGACACCATCGTCGTCGTCTCCTTCCTCGCTTTCAGTGTAGAGTGCAAGCTTAAGCAAGCTCAGCGATGTCTGTCCTGAAAGTTGTGCGACATGGGCTGCCTCAACAACTTTATTAACACCTGTCGGCCTCGGATAATCGGTAGGAAGAGAGATAGAAGGCAGATTCTGCAATCTTGCCACAACTTTGGCGAGACGTTCGTTCGCCATTATGTATGATATCAGATCTAGCCGCACAAATTTTCGTGACTATTGATCGCAATCTTATCGACCGGATTCGACCGACGATTTTGATTAGTAGCCGAACTCCTCCGATTGTCAAAAGTCTTTGTGGCTTTTTGTGGCCCGCGATTTCATTTTGCGCCTAGTGCTTGAATTTCGCTTGTTGAAAAGTCGAGCGAATTAGTCTTTCTGCTTCACTTCTTTCCATTGTGGGGCGCATGAAAGGTTTGTGGTTAAGGCCCGCCTAGCTCAATCGGATAGAGCGTCAGACTCTTATAGGTGGGTATCTGAAGGCTGCGAGTTCGACCCTCGCGGTGGGCTATTATTTCTTGGAAATTTTTCCTCTCCCATTTGATTTCATTAACCAATTACAAAACTTTTTTCATGAGCTTAAACCAGTTTTTCTTTTTTCGAGCCATAATGCTGTATATTTCCCCCTTTTATAGATAACATGCCAACTAGAAAACAATTCTGGAACATTTTTTTGAGAATACATACAAAATCATTTGCAATTGGTAAGCCAAGTTTGAGGGATATCATACAATAAAGATTAAAAACCTGGGGCCACTCTATAGGAAATGCTATTATGCATATCCTGGTTGTTTGCTTCCAGGTTTTAAAGGGGTCTGAGTTCTTTGGCAATTTTTTTTTCTACATTTTCCTCACTATCTCCATGGCTATTTATTTTTTGCCAAGTCATGAGTTGTCCATGATAAGGTGGTCTAAGCTAACTCTGTGGGCTATTGCTATCCTTGGCATTCCAGAAGTAGTAGTTCCAGGTCCTCTTGGGGGATACTCTACTATTCATACCTCATCTTTCAGAGACATTAGATATTATAACAGCAGAGAATCTGGCAATGGTGGTCCCAGTTTTGTCCTTCTCAACTGTTGCAAATCTCTTTCAATAATAGCACAGCTTAGTTTTTCTTACACCTTTTATGGAGAAATTAGACTAAGTCCCATCATTTAGCTTGGCCTGACACAGAGCATTTAGTGAAGATATGACCATTGATGTCTTGTTCCTAATCTTCTATTACCTCCTTGACCGAGTATTCCGACATGCTGCCTATACCAACACTATTACTACTCAGAATCTTCATTGTCAGTTCCCAAAATATTATTGTAGAGAGTTTCTTCTAAGATCAATCTAATGTTGCTGTCAGGTTCCACTGACTACGGAGGCTCAGCTATACTGGGCAAATCCTTACTAGGCAGACACGATGTCCTGCACTTATAACCTAGTGCTCCAGGAGGGTGTGGACTTAGAGGAACTTGCAAGGGGAGCTTATGGAGAGCAGTCCAAGCAAGTCCGAAGTGGTCTGGGAAGGTCTAAGACCAGGTATGTGAGATGTTTGAGCCTGGGTGGCATAAGGGACAAGTTTGTTGGTGCGTAATGGATTGCGGATAGATGGAGGCTTTGGGAGTGGCGAGAGCAGAGCCGGAGTCTGATGGGAGATCAATCAAGACTTGATGGGTTCTGAGACCAAGCAGGGATGAGGTCCAGAGGGTTGTAAGAATGTTTGGAGTTCATAGCGTGTGCATGAAATTTGTACTGATGTTCGAATATGTACAGGACTTAGGAAAACAAAGGAAATATACACAGTCAAGACAAGACAGAGGCAAGACAAGACAAAGCAGAGAAAAGAGATAGATTCAAGACAGAAAGTAGAAACAGAGAGAAGAGGGACATGAGACACAAGTAACCAGTTAATGTAATATCAAGACTAGAGTACGAGGAATTACTCTATGACTTATATACTGACTACTGGACCATTCTGGGAAGGGGTGTATATGGCAAAGGGGTTTGACAGAGCTGTGCAGAGCTGTTGGATGTTGGGTACAATCAAGGGGCAGGTCATGGTGGTATTCTGATGGGATCAGTAGGGGGCGTGGACTATTCTGGGGTCGTTGGAGTGTTCCAGAGTGGGTCAGGTGAGCCAGGGAAATGAATTGGCAACATGTGCCAGAGCCAGGGGTAGTTAGGAAGATTGTGTGGGTTCAGGAGAGCCAAGGGAAGCATTGACAGCTGCAGGGAAGGTGTTGGAGTTGGCCCAGTGTCAGGGGACTTCCATTTTCCATCCATTTTCCAACTTCCGGGACTCCTCCGCAGCTCCTCTGGCACCTCCGCGGCTCCCCCCAGGGGACTTCCATTTTCCATCCATTTTCCAACTTCCGGGACTCCTCCGCAGCTCCTCTGGCACCTCCGCGGCTCCCCCCAGGCCCGCGGAGATCTCCGGAGCGTTGCGGAGTTCTC
>JABFYK010058298.1:0-32061 GCA_018849495.1 Termitomyces sp. T123_Mx157 | reverse complement strand
AGCCACCCTCACCAAAATCTACAGATCTATTGCCCAAGCTAGCACCAAATGACCTTCTAGATGTCGCCAAAACCACCGATCATAGCACCTCATTGCCCAAGTCACCCCAAGACAGTCCGAACAACTTCAAAGACAAACTGTCACCTCCTACAAACCCCCCACATCTGCGCACTTGTCGAAATTCCCTCGTTGGTCTTCCTCAATACGATTCCGAGCAATATGGCCGAGGACAACGTCAAAATGCTACTAAGAATACAAATGCCAATGAATCCACGTTTATCATCAATGCGTTTGGTATACTCGAATCCAGCTCCGTCAAAATCGAAAACACAAGCAAGGATTGGGTACAAGAAGTCATTGAACACGCATTAGCTGCTAGTGAGGATGTGCCATCCATTAAAGACGCACTCAACAGCAATGAAAAAGAAGATTGGTCGGCTGCAATCAGTGCCGAACTAGATCAGATAGAGAAGCTAGGCATGTGGAACATCGTCCAAGCACCTCCAGATGCAAATATAATTCCGTGTCGCTACATCCTCTGCCGAAAACGTGGTGCAAATGGTCAGATAGTTCATTACAAGGCACGATTAGTTGCCAAAGGGTTTAAGTAGCAATTTGGCATTGATTACACTGAAACCTTTGCTCCAACAGTCCGCGCTGCCACTCTTCGCATACTACTGTCAATTGCAGCTTCACACGGTGCCACAATCAAGCAAGCAGACATCAAAAATGCATACCTGAACTCATCTCTAAAAGACAATGAAATTATCTACATGCAATTCCCACCCTTTTACCGTTGTTTTTGCACACTACCCTCTAAGTTTGAGAAAATATCTGATTCCAGACTTGCCTGCAAACTCAAGCGCCCACTCTATGGCACGAAGCAAGGCGCGCATCACTAGTACAAAGAGGTACATGCGATCTTCATGGACCTCGGCTATTCAAGCTGTCATGCCGACGTCACCGTATTTTATAAAGCTGACGGTAAGAGTTACACTATCATTGCTGTAGCTACTGACAACTTTACCATTATTGGCGACTCCACTGAAGCCACGTCACTCATTAAAAGGCAACTCGGCGAACACTTTGAAATTGTCGACCTCGGGCCAATCAACTGGCTTCTCGGAGTCTCCCTCACTCGAGACCTGAAAGAATGCACGATTTCTCTCAGACAACAGGCATACATTGAGCAAATACTCAAACGATTCGGTCTGGACAAATCTCGCGTTGCAGTCACACCAATGGAAGCTGGAGCTGATTTTTCTCCCGACTCTCCTTCAGTATCTCTGAAGCTTCTTTCAATCACAGAGAAAATGCGTTACCGTGAAATGATCAGTTCGCTAATGTATGCTGCCGTGATGACATGTCCGGATATTTCATACGCAGTCTCAGTTCTATCCCAGTATCTTGACACACCTAGAACAACCCACATGGTTGCTGTAACTCGCGTATTCCGGTACCTATGCGGTACTACCGACAAGAAATTAATTCTCGGAGGTATAGACCGTGAAATCTCAGGGTACTCTGATGCAGACTGGGCATCCCAGATGCATCGCCACTCAATATCTGGATTCACCTTCTTTGTCGGTGTTGGCCCGGTGTCCTGGAGCTCCAAGAAACAGCCGATCATTACCCTGTCCAGTACCGAGTCCGAGTACGTTGCGTTGACCCATGCCGCCAAGGATATCATCTGGATACAGAAATTACTCAAAGACCTTCCTTTCTTTTACTTATTCTCTATTCCTACTGATCTATATTGCGATAATCAAGGTGCCATTTGACTTTTGAAGGATGCCACATTTCACGGTCGAACCAAGCATATCAACGTTCACTTTCATTTCATTTGCCAGACTATATCGTCTTGACACATTTGTTTACACTACATTCCTACTTCCGATATGATCGCAGACATTTTTACAAAGTCCCTTGCCAGAGTCAAGTTCAAACGGTTCCGCAAACTTCTAAATGTACTCTGACCCGTGTTCACATCAGGGAGTGTTAAGAATACAGCCTGGCATCATTATGTAATCATTGTAAGTTTTTTTTATTCCGTATGTTACAGTTACACCTCAGTAAGTCTATACATTCGTTACTTCGTTATCATACTTACTTATATTATCAGTGTCACCTCTGTTCACAGGTAGATACATAATATAATACTTATAGTGCTTTGCCAATCACTGAGGTTGTCACCTCTGTTCACAGTTCACTGCTCTTGTCACTTTGTTCCTCCGAGACCGGCCCTGCTTAAGAACCCTTCTCCATGCCCAGACGCTACCTTCAGAAGATTGATCCTGAGATTCAGAACCCACGATGGAATGGGCCAGTATATTGCTTAGTGACAGACATGCTGTGCCTTTCAGTTAAGCACCTGATTATAACCTTGCTGATGTAACTGGCACCATCCGATGGACCACACAGTAATGTCAGCAGCCTGATTGAACTATTGACATCCTATTCTCATGCCTACCCATACCACGACCTGCTTGGTCAGCAAAGACCTTAGCCCTCTCCTAAATCCATCGCACCAGAGAAACCATTTGTTTTTCTCATCTGGTCATGAGCATAGTGGTCACCATGCCTCATTGTATCACATGTTGATTGGCCAGTCCTGGTCAGCCTGCACTACAAAGCCTGCCTAGTCAAACACATGCAGGCAGTGGCTTTCTGGTGGCGTTGAATAAGCCAGGTGCAGTGTCTAATTTGTTTTTCACCAAAGGCCACAGTGCATACCATGCCCCAGGGTGGAATCAAACTCCCAACCTTCTAGGTAGGCACTTGCCACTCGGGAACTGCCAAAATTTAAGTTCCCTAAGGACACGATGGTGCCAGCTGAGCCACCGTGCCCCCCCTCTTTGTTAAATGATTTCTAAATATAAGGTCTTTGTCAAATAAAGTTCAAATATTCTTCTCCATTTGGAGTTTCTTCGACAAAGATCTTAAATGGATAATTTAACACTTCTTACTTCTTATTCACTAACATATCTTGTCGATTTAAATATTCTTTGTATAGTCTGATCTTCAATATCAAACAAAAGCTCCTTGAAAGTCATTATAACTTATATATCTAATTTTTATCCAAGATTATAACACAGATCACTGAAACACCCCTGTAAATCAATTCATGATACTTCTTTTATGGCTTCATCAGAAACACACAAAGAGAATTTTGAGTTTAATTGAATCATTCTTGTCACATTTTCAAATCTTTCTGGCTCAACATGTTGTTCATGCACCCAGTGACTCAATTCATCGACCTAATGCCAGTGTTTTGTCAACTAGAACGACGCTTTTTTCTGGGGTCCTTGACAAGCGTCGATAAGGCAGAGATTTTCTCACCCATCATTGAATATCGCAGCATTGGGACATTTGGCAGCTTGAGAAGTTTTTTGATATTTGTCTGTGGATTCAACACGCCAAGTTTTGAATTGGTCAGGATAGAAGGTTGAATCAGACGTCAACCTCGTTATACCAAGGTAATAAGGGCGACCTAATTGTCGATCAATTGATCGTGAGTATGGTTGCAACGATCCAACGCCGAGTTCCTTTCCTGCCCCACGATTCTCTTTGGTACGTTGTTTGGTTGATAGAGGAGCTTTATTGGAGAGTTCAGACTTCATATAGTGTGGTTGTCCTAGTGAATGGGGTCAGGAAAAGACCTCTTCACCCTGGTGGTGAGCGGAACCAACGAGTCGACGACAGATCTTCAAGATACAACACCATGTCGAGATCGCATGGCGACAAATGACAGCATCTATCTTTGGAACAAACTACTTGGAAGCGTGTGGGATATCATCTGTTCCTGTGGTGATAGGTATCCAATGGGCCCTTCATCAATCGCCATGAAGTCCCGTATTTAACTCGATGTATGTGAGTCTGTGCACCTTTCTTTCTCTACAGTTTAGTTTTTATATATCATGTCGTTCCCGACACCTGCGCCAGTGGCGCCGGTACAGCATGTTTGTCCTTCCCCCGATAATGCCCGCCTCCGACACTAATTGGATTTCTCAAACTCGTAGAGTGAAAGAGGCTTTGCATCATGTCTCTTTCACCCAAGTTGCTTCCAGAGCATCCACAGCGGGTTCGACGGTTTTATATCTACTGTTCGCTCAGAATTATTCAACCCGACGTTTCAACTTCAGAAGCCGAGTTCTTCGACATCAACCGAGCAGCCGCCATCCTCTCCGGCCCTGGCGAAAACCACAACTTTTTCCTCCCCGTCACCCAATCCAAGTTCCATTGTAACATCGCAACCACAAGCGCCTGTCTCGCACCCTTCCGGTACCAACGATGCGAGAACTACCACATCTTCGCCAACAGCAGAGTTTTCTCCTACTAGTAGTGGGTCGCACAATCCCAACGTGTCCTCTTCTTCTTCCGATAGCACTGTTCAATTTCCGTCTGCAAATATCATAAACTCCCAACAAGGACTTGGTTTAACTATATCGGGTGTTGGCTTATCCGTTCCTTCTAACACCGTGACTTCGACAAGTACAACTGCCTCTCATAAAGTCGATGCGGGCGCCATCGCAGGTGGAATCCTCGGTGCTCTCGTGATTTTATTGCTCCTCTTCTATGCCGTCGTGATCGTGAGAAGGAGACGACGGGAGTCACCCTCCGCAGAGTTTCTCCGCTGGTCCTTCCAAAGAAGTACTTCATCGTTTGCGGAGAATCCAACGACGTACCCGTTCGGTTCTGCTTATGTGACGTCATCACACAACCACTCCGAGTCTTCGACGACTCTTACAACAATCGGACGCGGATTTAAGTTTCCTTAGGAGTCGCGATAGATAGCCCCTTGACCAAATAATGGCTGATTGTGTGATTTACTTGCGACCCTTTCTTTTCTCACGACCTTCACCGCTCGGCACGATAAACTACGAACAAGTTTTCGTTCTTGAATAGTCATATCCGTGGTACTTTGTATTTCCTTCTAGCTCCTGACATTACGCCGCTTAGTGTTCATTGATCCCACCTACTATTGCGTTTATGAGGACGAAAGAATTAGTTATCATACTTATAGACCTTTGAATGAAGCTTCAAACATACAGTTTAGCCCCGAACTGTTTGGAGACATCAGCACCTCGATTCGGTGTACCTTCACCATCAGAAACGATCAGTAATATGTCAAGGACAATTGATATTGACAACTCACATCTGTCCACAGCCAGACATGCCAAAAATGATGACATATGTCATCGAAACATGAGCAGCAACCTACATAGGTTAGTCAGTACTGATGAGAAGTTAGATATCCAACAGAAGACATTCACAGTGACCTTGAGTATCTCATTTTGTCCGACACCGTCAATACCGCATCCAAAGCGCAGTGTTAATTGCCTCGTTAATCATGAGCACCTCCACATTATTGTGTCTAATCTGTATTTTTACAAACTCGACATTCGGCTTCATGAAAAATGACACTTGATGTCAACTGCATGGAACTGAGACGCTTACGTTTGCGAGTGCATTCATTGAATGATTTAATAAAGAATTAGGACTGTGTGTCCCTAATGCTTCCACCGCCACTACCATCGTCACTATTATTGCGTAAATAAAATTCCGCCCTGACTCGGAGCTGGATGAAAAGAACGACTTCCAAAACTTTCCAATAGTCCTGTCCTGGTCCAAGATTCATAAGCGTAGCAAACTCATACTAGCACACTCCAAACTTCGTTTCTAAGCATCCATCAACCCTTGCACAGGTTGATATGGAATGTTGATGAGGGATGCGTCAAGTCCCACAGGTACACAACCTGCGATTATCCGCATCTGATCTTTTCTCATCTAACCTCCGTTCCTTGTTATCGTTTATTGATTCTTGGTCCACGGTCTGCTTGACGGAAGATGGCCTGTGATGGCTTCTATACATGATATAACTGTGCTCGCTTGCGAGGTGCCAGGAGGTCGTGAAGAGATATCAATCACCGATAACATGCTCAAATCCTTCTGATACAAATTGCTCGTTGTTCAAAGGTGAGCTCGGCATGAGCAGATGGTCTCTTGATAGTGTTTATTGTTACAAATATTCGAGAGAACTAATAGTTCCTTTACTTCGAACATAACTTGACGTACAGGCCCTCTCGATTCTTTGCAATATTAGGTTTCCGCGAGCGCTGTATTACTTGTAACAACCATTTGTTATGGACATGTCCTGTAAACAGATATGCCTGAGCATCATTCTCCCTGATGACATCCTACCTTCTCTCGAGCTCATTTCCATCTTTCTTGATCACATAAATTCTAAATGTTTTGCCCCTTTACCGGTGTGTACATTTTTGGGTTCATAAACACGTCTTCTCGTTCCTCTGGCCCCTTCCCTTCGGGCGGATTATTATGAGCTTTCAACTTTGAGTGAACAACGTTACAAGTACATGCAGGCTGCGATTTCGTGGTCCTTCGTGTTCTGAAAATATTCGATCCTATCATATCCCTTAACTTGAAAAGAGGAATGACGATCACACTTTTCAATTCTCAGTTCATCGTATACAATCTTTCGTCTGTCAAGGTAGCCAAGTATAGCAGTGGGAAAAGAAAGGGTCGATGGTAAGGAACATCCGTATCTATCTCATACTTGCTGCCAGCATCCTCACATGGTGTTCTCGAAAAGTGGAGGTATGATTCAGTGGAACCAACACCGCGTACTCTGATCGAAAGTACGCCGAAGTACCCTGGGCTGCACACACCATCAGCACACTCGTGGATGCACCAAGTACCGGAACCATGCTTTGTTTGGGAGGCAAAAATTCGATGGGAAGTAAATTTCGTGACCAGCAGTTCTGGCCCGATACAAGGGCATCCCTCCGTACCAAGCTCAATGTCTGCTTATTATATTCCTCAGGGATGGCCTGTTTGAAGAAACTACTTATGTCAACATCATCCATAGATAGAGGAAATATATACCTATACTATTCACCCAGTGCAGGAGCGCGTACAATTGAGGGAAGCAATTGATGAACAGAACCATTCATCCCTTCGGGTATCTGCATCAGCGCTCAGCTCCAGACAGGGCAAAAATAGTGATACGCTTCATCTGAGGCACCGTCTGTTGTAATGTAGAACTGGGCTCTTTGAACACGTTCAACTTGGAATTTTCGACCATGTCCAGGAACCCGGAGAATGTTTGCCAAATTTCAAGTCTAGCTGGCCTCTAAATTCTCGATTCATTCCGTATCTCTCGAGTATAACTTATTACTCATACCCTGAGCTAGACACCCCGGAAAAGTCCGAAAACACAGACACGGTGTGGTTGTGTTTTTCCGTTCCTGCCCTACGTTCACCAAAAAGTCCCTCCTCGTTCTCCGCAGATTAACACCGCGATGCAAGCTGCCCTCCGCCTGGCGCGTCAGCGTGCCCCCCTCCGCGCAGTCCGCCGCCTCGCTACCGCCGCCAGTCCCTCCGCCGCCGCCTCTTCTGCCCCGCTTACCGCCTCCAGGATCACGCCTGTCCCCCTAGCTAACGTCGAGGCTCAGTGGTCGAAGCTCAGCTCAGAGGAGAAGCTCTCTGTCCAGGAGCAGCTCGAGGAGGTCCAGAAGAGGGACTGGAAAACTCTTACTCTCGATGAGAAAAAGGCCGGTGCGTCCCGGGACCGCCTTGCCCACTCCCGGTGCTCGATACTCATTGTATTGAATAGCATACTACGTGGCATTTGGCCCCCATGGACCCAGGACGCCTGTAAGCCAGCCTGGTGATGCTGTCAAGATCTTTTTCTGGACTATGGCTCTTGTTGCTGCTGGCGGTGGTCTTTTCGCGACTGCCCGTTTCTTCGGTGAGTGCTGCGATTACGAGCCTTTTACGTGATGCTGACGCGTGCACTGCAGCCCCTCCGCCACCAAAGACGATTTCAAAAGAGTGGGAAGAGGCAACCAATGCCCGTGCTCTAGAGATGAAGCTCAACCCTATCACTGGTACGTCTCTCCCTTTTCTTTGCCCAACATCTATCTCATACTATTTCAGGTATCTCGTCGGAGGACTACAAAGGCAAGGGCTTCGTGACACACAAATAATCGTTGATTCGTTATGTACTTTTTTGGATGGACGAACACAAAACTTCCTACCTACCTTTGTGTTCTCCTCTACTCGTTGCTTGTGGCTGCACTACTACTTGTTGCCACCCACTAGAATGGATCAGGTCCAGAAACCTTACACTGACAATGCAATTAATCAATCCAATCTACACATGCACCGTTTATGAAATATTCATGTCGTGTCTCACACGCGGCGTTAGCAAACTTTTTTTCTTTCAGATCCTTGTTCTATTTCTGGCTGATCGATATTATCTGTGAGTCTACAATTTGGCGTTTCTGCCTTATGTATTGGTAGTGGCAAAGACAGCGAAAAGAGTACGCAGCCAATATTTAACCCTTCAAGATTCTCCGAGTCCGAATCTGGAAAATGACATTCGTGCACGTGGAATACACTTCCGATATTATCCAATGTCCGCGATCATATGATACTCCTACAATGAGGAACATTGCGCGACGCGTCAATCCCCTTCAACACGCACAGGAATGCGCGCATTGTAATGAGCATACACGGGCTTGATGGAATGAAGTATTTCCAAGATAAGCGACTACGAAATTTCCCATACGAAATTTCCCATGAACAATCTGGAAATGTTGATCGCTCAAATTCAAAGCACAAAGCAGGCCGTTTTGAAAACGAAGTCTGAATGGTGGAAATGTACACACCGATGTAGAGATAAAGACATCTCGATGTGGATTCAATGTGCTAATGACTCTTGCCGAAATGAATTGATAAAATTTGGACGCGGCTCCTCCTACTATGGGTTCACTATCATAAGACCTGATGAAAAACGTTCGTCCAGTTTAGGAATGTAGAAGGGCTGCATACATAGGATATAGCCATGATGCTTGAACCAAGATCACGAATTCTGTGCGTCGGATTTGAATAAAGGCCACCGTTATGGATCGAAGTGCCTGATTTTGGAATGGGATGATCAATAACCACAATGACATCCTCTACAAGTGGTTGTACAGGTTTCAGGGCTTTTAGGACTCGCGTGTGTCGTTTACTTGCTCAGTTAATGATACTTGTTCCAACTTCAAATCGGAATTGTACCATCGATTTACTTGAATATTATCCATTCCTTTCTCGCCGACGGCGTCGATCATCTTTATGCAGCGTTGTTGATACAACGTCACAACAAAAGGTTGTTCCAGGAAAGTTGAGGTAACGTCGGCGAATTTGCTTCCACAGTCAAGAATTCCACATGGAATATTCTGGTATCTTGAACGATCAGCTCGTTAAGGGGAGCCCAAACGGGATAGCACCATCGATTCTCATGAGGTCGTGCCATTCTCAAAAGAAGTTGAGCCAGAAGCTCCAGTGAATTTTAGGAGTAGTGATGACAGTACGAAGAACCTTGACTCTGCAAGGGAAAGGGAGCAACGGGTCCCCCGGACCCAGAAATAGCCAATATCCCCTCTGAACTGACGCCCGTCCTTGGATTTCGTCATGATGCTGCGGTGCAAGACGCTGGAGGTGTCAAGAAAATCGCTGGTTCCAATAATTGAAGGCACTCGGGGTCATGTATCCAAGGTCCACGACACGATACACGTTGTGCACCGAAAAGGTGGATATTTCTGTCAGTCGTCCACACCCAAGCCAAACGTGTCGCGATGCTGCTCTCGAAGGCCAACCAACCTAGCAATCAGTCATATAGTATGCCGCGTTAGAACCTACTACATAGTACACAGTGGCACGAGGTGGTATCCAATTTTGGAACACGACTCCGCGTCATTTCTTGACCGGACAGCGGACTACAGCGGACCGCGTTCCAGCCCGCTTCTCTCATGCATCCTTCTTCAAGTTCTCACCTCACGCATCCTTTCTTAATTGCTCTGCTTCTGCAAGACCCGTGCTTCTCTGCTCAATTACAATGGGTCATGAGACGCGTCTGGTGCCCGTGCTCCCACAAAATGTCACCACTGCTGGCATAAAGGAGTCAAAAACACGATACCCATCATCGATCCTGATACATAACGAACGTCTCCAAATGAAACGAAAGTCAAGCTGGTTCTGGTTCTCGACATGTCTTTTTACCGCAGTTTTTGTTCTGCTGTCTACCAGAGCACAACAAAATTCCGTCCCGGAGAACCCGGCCACGAGATTTGAGAGGTCTGACACGGCCATGGACATAACAGACCAGGTTATGTTCGACAACTACAGTCTGATCTTGAAGGGACAGAGGATTTTCATCCAGTATATTCTTTTCTCTTTTTTAAAACTTCTTTGTCCGCTCAACGGATTATTATGTGACCTAGTTCAGGCGAATTCCATACGTTCAGATTGCCTGTCCCCTCGTTATGGCCTGATATCCTCCAAAAAGTAAAAGCCGCGGGTTTGAATGCCGTCAGTGTCTATACCCATATGGGCCTCATTAACCCAGCTCCTGATGTGGTCGATTTCAATGACTTCCGTGCTCTTCAACCCTTGTATGATGCCGCCAAAGCAGCCGGTATATGGATTGTCTTACGACCTGGTACGTGACCTTTCTTCTCATGTCAGTAATGGAGTAAATGTCATTTGTAGGTCCTGTAAGTCCAAGTGTCTATACACGTAAGCGTGACAATTTTTCGAGCTGATACTCGTTGTGAATAGTACATAAATGCTGAGACAACCGCTGGAGGGATAGCACATTGGGCAACATCGCAAGTTGCCGGTCAACTACGCACGAATGCGTCTGATTGGAGGGCCGCATGGCAAGCATATATCCAAGGCATAATTGATGTTACAGCGCCGAACCAGATCACACAAGGGGGACCTGTTATTGGTGAGTCTTTTTGGGCCTCGTGCGCTGTCTCAGCCCGAAGAAATTGAGTATCCAACAGCCATCCAGATCGGTGCGTATTACTACGGTCAAAAATGACGCTCTCTTGTTTAAACTAGAGTCTCGACAGACAATGAGTATTCACAAAACCCCACCACCCATGCAGAGTACTTCGTCGACCTCGAAGCCGTATATAAGGATCCAAGCTCAGGAATCGTCGTTCCTCTCACTTACAATGACCCCGGACAAGGCAGGAATTTTATCAACGGAACCGTACGTTCACTATCCGCCTTCCCTTTTCTACAAGATATTGACGCTCCCTTCTATTGTCCAGGGAGCAGTCGATCTCTATGGGTGTGCATCTACCTACTCGTGATGAATATAAGCGTTAATGGACTTCGTAGACTCGACTCATACCCACAAGGCTTCGACTGCTCGAATCCAACAGTCTGGCAACCCGTAACGACGAACTACCATCAATACCACGCGGAGGTTAACCCTTCGCAGCCTTGGTATTTCCCGGAGTTCCAGGGAGGGTCGTTCGATGCTTGGGGTCCGACTGCACCAGGTATCCGTGAATTTTTAACGACTCAGCAATGATTGATCTTGGGGTAGGATACGCCCCATGCAGAGTGTTGACAGGCCCGGACTTCCAGTCTGTTTTCAACATGCAGCTTTGGGCGAGTAATGCGAAGTTGATTAACTATTATATGTTCTTTGGGTATACTGCTCACCTGTGTCCGCGTATCGTGCTAATGTAGTCGTTAAAGTGGTACGTCATGGGGTGGTTTACCTTTCCCTGGTGTCTATACGTCCTACGATTATGGTGCTTCGGTACGCTACAATGCTTTCTTTCGCTGTCCCCGCTGACCTGAGATTCTAACAGCTCATGGAATCACGCGAGCTCACAACGAAATATGACGAGATCAAGCGTCAAGGACTTTTCCTCCGTAGCTCTCCTGAATTCTACAAGACTGATTGGATAGCAGATTCGTCGACTGGTCTAGTGGCGTCGACAAATCCAGCTGCATTCGTCACGTTCTTGCGCAATCCTGATACTCAATCTGGGTTCTATATCGTTCGTCAGACAGACTCAACGTCTACGTCAGTGATCTTTCTCTTTTATACCATCCTAGGCTTACCAGCGAATCCAGCGCGAACATCACATTCAGACTCAATGTCACGACTGCTTCTACGTCCCTCCAAATTCCCCTCGCCAGCTCCTCCATCGCCCTCTCAGGCCGCGAATCTAAGATGATCGTAACATCCTATGCATTCGGACAGTCTTCGCGCTTAGTCTACTCCACCGCCCAAGTCTTCTTCTCAGGCACCATCGACGGGCGGGATATACTCTTCCTGCATGGAGCCGAGACGCAGGAACATGAATTTGCGCTGACCCTCACCAGTACTTCGAATTCTCTCAACCAATCATCACAAGTAGTGTTCACACAGAATGCTACGGAACTCGAGCTTGGGGAGACAATTATAACGGTTCTGTCCGGCAGCGAAGGGCTCAGCACAATATGGGACTCAGATACGCAGCTCATCTTATATGCCGATTCAAAGACGGCAGCGACATTTTGGGCACCTACTATTGCTCTCCCAGATTCAATGGGTGATCCTCTGGCGAACTATTGGAGTCTTGGAACGAATGAGACTGTGCTCGTCGGAGGACCGTATCTCGTTCGGAATGCGAGTATTCAGGGCACGACGCTCGTGTTACGAGGGGATCTAAAGAACGATGTAAGATTGACGGTTATCGCTCCCAGAAACATAGATTCCATCACGTGGAATGGTGAATCTGTCTCAGGCGATTTCTCGGGCACAGAGGATGCGAATGCCAGTTTGCCAACAATCATCGGTGGATTCGTCGGCCAACTTCAGACCTCGAGTGAGTTGACCGGGATATCTGTGCCGAATCTACAAGGGTGGAGATTCATGGATAGTTTACCTGAGGTTGAGAGTGGGGGAATGTTTGATGATTCGAGTTGGGTGGTTGCGGACAATACAACAACGAATTCGCCATCTAAGCCACTTTATGGGGACGGAAGAGTTTTATATGGGTGTGATTATAGCTTGTGAGTCGGTTTTTGGATCGTCCTAATGGCGGTTTTGATTTGGGTAATAGCTGCGAGAATATCGTGCTCTGGCGAGGACATTTTATGGCGACTGGAGCGGAGAAGAGTGTAAATCTTTCAATCAATGGTGGTGAAGGTCCGTGTTTGCCGACCCATAGCTTTCTATCTCGCTCATAGATACTTTTCTCCAGCTTTTGCAGCGAGTGTATGGCTCAACGATGTCTTCCTAAACACTTCGTTTGGAAAGTGAGTGCTTTCTCCTAGCGCATTGCAGCGTCTTGATGAAACTATCCTTGTGCAGTTCAACAAACAACCGCAACAACGTGGACGAAACTGATGAGAAATTCATATTCCCCGAAGGAGCCTTAGTAGTTGGCAGGGACAACGTTATCACTATCGTTCAGGTAAAGCTCTAAGCCTCTAGCTCTTGAGACTTTGTACTTATCAGCATTTGGCATTGTGGCATACTAGGACAATATGGGTCACGATGAGTCGGGTTGTAAGAATATCTACTCAAAGAGTTCACAGTATGCATGAGCTGAGCACAGTTTTCTGCAGCTACCCCAGACACCACAAAGAGTCCTCGTGGTATTCGTGGCTTCCAGCTGAACTCTGGCAATTTTACAACATGGAAAGTACAAGGAAAAGTTGGAGGCTATTTCAAGTATGTTTGCAAATTCTGCTTTCAGAGTGTCATGTTTAAGCCGTTTTTTTTTACTCAGCTATCCCGACAAAGTTCGTGGTAAGCACTCATATCATCTTGATTGATCACTCTCTCGAGGTGTCCCTCCCCTCAATTCAGGTGTTCTAAATGAGGGCGGTCTCTTTGGCGAACGCCAAGGCTGGCATCTTCCCGGGTTCGACACGTCCAACTGGACCACTCGAGATCTCATCGAGGGCCTCCCTGATTCTAAAGCTGGCGTGGGCTTTTTCGTGACCACGTTCAATCTTACAATAACTCAGGGATCCGACGTTCCTATGTCATTCACTTTCGAAGAACCCTTGGGACAGCCATATCGCGCGTTGCTGTTTGTAAATGGATGGATGATGGGGAAGCGTGTTGGGAATCTCGGGTGGGTATTGACAGATCGAGTAGACTTTGTGTATTGCTAATCTAAGAACAGTCCACAAAGCAAGTTCATTGTACGTGAAGGCATCTTGGATTATAATGGTGTTAAGTAAGCCCGCACATTTTCTTTAAAGTATTCAGGGAGATAATGAAGCTTATTATCATTAGTACTGTTGCTGTCGCACTCTGGTCCATGACTCCTGACGTTCCTGTTACCCCCAACTTGCAGCTGTCGATTGATAATGTATACGATGGTGGAGTCGGCGGTATCGTGACAAACAATCCTCCCTGGTCGAACGTCGGCAGGGTGTGAAGTTCGATGATAATGGGATAGCACTTAGGTGTTACTTGGTTACCTTGTTGTGCACATAGGACAATTCGAAACACCACATCCCTTGGAACAAACTGAATTGTGGCCCAAAGGAATAAGCCTCTTGGTGATCTGACATAAGGATTAGATTATCAACAGACGAATTATGGTGACGGCCCGGACGGACAGATCCTCATCAGTACTAACTACCTTGAGTTGGTAACTTATATATTTGTTAAGCGCCTTGCACACATCGTAGATCATGAGATGTATGTATCTCGACGCCACGATTGTACATCTACATCGGCAGCTCTTTGCTTAAAATATCCCACAGTCCGTGAAAAGCTCTCAGTGGATCTCGCAAGCGTTCTAACGGCATTATCGGCAATCGTGGGCGCCTAAAGCATGTCTTGGCTAAAGTACTTATTCAGCTCTTCTTTGAAACCTTTTGACCGATCAAATCAGCTGACGTGTCTTAGTATAGAACGAAGCTCCTCTACATGACTACAATTTCTCAAAAAATCGAACACTTCTTGAAATTCCATCCAGCATTTGCGCCCGACGCCGAGTATGTAGTATGCACCTGTCCACATCGAAATTTAATCAAAATCGCCCCTTGATACAACGCCCCACGGTTTGAGTAGTATGGAAAGATCTTGGAAAGATCATGATTAATTATGATAGATGACGTGGGAATTTATATACGCATACTATCGGCTCAGCTTGACACGAGTGTCGTAGAACTCACTTTCCGGGCATTAAATTGCAAGAACTGATGAGATGATAATATGACGTCTGAGATCTATTATGAAGCGTGTACTGTCACAGTTCTCACCACCAGCAGAGCGATTCATAGGTGTTAGTTGAATATATATGGGCGTTAAACGTTTGATAGTTGCATGTACAAGCCCAGGACCTGCGATGAACAGCAGACAGATAAAATGGGTAGGATTCATTGAAGGTCCGCTTTCAGGCCAATCAGGTCGGGCGAACGAGGCCGAAGCCAAACACGATATATTGGGCGCTGTGCGAGATTGGAACCAAAAGAAGATGTTGTTTCTACCTCTGTCAACAGCAGTATCTCCAATTAGCCATAGAACGAGGAAAGGTGTGGGATGGATCGTACCACAATCTGAGCCCATTCAGTACTAGTGTTCATGATCCTCATCGAGGACGAATCGTCAACATCCTTAGCGCGCATCAAACACGTCTTCGACGCCGAATCCGTCCTCACAACATAGCTGACAATCTTGAGCAGCTCATCGAATGCGAGGGTGCATGTGAAATCCTCGATCCAGCTGCGTCCACTTTTCTTCCACTTCCAAGTTACGCTACCCTCAAAAACGACAGTGCGCGTAAATGGATCCGCGTCAATGGTCCTATGAGAAACGGGAGAACGAGTCCAATGGGTCGCGATGAGATCGAAGTATGAGCGAACAGCATTAGGTCCGCGAAGAATGGATGCTTGGGGATGTGGGGAGCTGGATGGGTAGTGCTGTATGGTGACTGGAGAAGTTGTGGAGAAGAAGGCCAACAAGTAAAGCGGGTGCGTTTTGTCGTTGGCAAAGGCAGTGAGGTAGCGATTGGTAACGGCAAGGAGCTGTTCGCGCGTTGGCGCCGAGGTATAAGGATTGGTACCAGACATTCGCGACAGAGGGGATTGACTGAATGCATGCAAGATGAAACCGATAAATTATATACTTTTAATTGAATGCCGGAAATACTCTGCCTCCTCCACGGGGTCGGGCAGAAGGCATAAAGCCAGACTGGCTCAGTGATGTGGTAACACATGGGAGCCAAGATTGGCATGGTTATCCAATCAGCCGTTATCATGGAACACGATAATTTTATGGACTCGGCCACTTTGATTCAGACCATATAGCATCTGTTGTGTCCAATGGCATCGCTGTCGAGGGTCGTTAAGTGGGCATAATGATCAAGCTTGACAGAAAGCATCTGCCGCATGTAACGAGTTCCAATCTGATAGCTCGGTCAATCGCCCGACCTTGGTGAATGGAACAACGCTATGTGCGAAATGCACCAATTGAGATGGCTATTCTGAAGCCGGCTAGCATGACAAATTTTGACGACCAAGGTCACTGCTGAAAATCTTGACGTGGCAAATCTTGACGACAAGAATTTCGACGGGCACAGTTGTCCAAGCTGCGAAACCCACCACAAACGTTCAAGAAATTCAAGCCATGTAAACCTGACATCAGCAATCCTCAGTCTCCGAAAGAGTACAGTCGAGTCTCAAGATGCCGAGCTTTGTGGACTGGTAGAGGGCAAGTTAAAAATAAAGCTGCCCCGGAGTTCCATGACCCTGTCAAGGGCGTACCCGCTTGGACAGGTACAAGTTCCATCCACTCAAGTCCGACGGACTTTGATTTGAACGATATGATTCCTGTTGTACGACTTTTGTGATAGAGTTGCCACAGTCGGTCTCGAGCTCAGCGCATACACCTGCGTATAAGTATCTAATTCCCAAAACTGAACATAACTCCTCGGTAACGTATGTGCGACTCGGGCCAGTGTTCGTATCAACTTCGTATTAACCATTTTCGACCTACGGCAGAAGCTCTCATCTTCATTCGGCTGACCACGGTCACGATCACGTTGCCCGTATCGTTGATACTCCCCGAGTCGTAATCTCGAACTGATGAAAGGGATACGCCTCACTGTGAAGACAGGAACCCATACATTAATTTGGGCCTCCGGGTGAAGCCGAGGCCGTCCCACTGGTAAATAAGTCCTCACGCTTTCTGACACCGGGGAGCTATCCGGAGCCCAGCAGCTCGGACGTCTTACTGAGTGGTCGTACACTACGATGGTGGAAGGATCGATCGCGGCACGCCACTCGCTAGTGAGAAGGAGGGGTGTTGTCTTCTGTATGGGGATCTGTCTAGGAGATTCAAGGTTGAGTAAGAGTAGCTTTGGGTTCTTGGGTATATACCGGTGTCAGGTATTGAGCTGGAGCGTTCAAGAAGCGCTTGACATCACTCAGTGCTTGGGTACTCCTGTAATGAGATGAAGTGAGCTGCTTTCAGGCGAGCAAGGGATAACCGGCCGAAGCCCAGGTACCATATAGTATAACTGATTCTACAGCATGATTCAATCTCCTCTAGTGATTGTGACTGCGCTATTGTATCGATTTTTGATTTGAAGGGGAGGGGGGGATGGAGAGGCCTAGACCATCGTCTTTTCACCACTAATCTATCACATCATTTAGAAAGGACGCCACAACACGAGGTGAGGGAAGACGTCACCTTGATTGAGTGTAAGAATTCGTCATTTATAGTCAAAATAGCTTCCTTTTTTCGTTGCTGACCAAAATGGTGCAATGGTTGTTCTGCCCCCGGTCTGGAATGCGTATAGCGAACGTGAAAGGCTTGGCTGATGGTACAGGTACAAAGTCGAACCAAAAGGCGAAAGAGAGTCTACGGTGACTATATGCAGGTCATGTCAGAGTGTGATACCAGAAAGTTAGATGCTTATCCGAAAAAGCGAACCTTTGACAGCGTTAGATGCTCCGAAAGTACCGGAGAACGTGGATGGGCCAAGGAGAGCATGTGTGAGTACATCGCCGGCCTGATTAGCGAGGAAAGAGTGAGCCCAGAACTTTATGGGTAATTAACGGTGCAATAGGGGTAGTTTCTATGATATCATTAGGGTCGCGAGGAGCACGGCTCCAATCCGAAGACGTTGGAGCTAGGTGCATTATTTCCCGTAGCGGAGGATCCATAACCTGGGCCCAGATCACTGCGGACAGGGGTTAGATAAAAAATAGACACGACGCCACTGCGCAGTGTTGGGAATCATCATCTTGACTATATTGGTAGCTGCAATTCCTTCAACGACGGGTTTCAAAAGGGAAGTAAATGCCGGCACTCACACAACCAGTCGTGCGTAATGCCTGCGCAAAGAGTATTGTATGCTGGAGATTTGTTCGTTAGAAGATCTCTAAGTCTTTGGCTTTTGGCCATACTTGCCAAGTTTCTCAACTCGATGCGCGATAGAATTATTGCCGATTATCTGATAGATAGTGGCCAAGGAGAAGATCTGTTCAATACAAGACACCTAAGCATAACTAACCGGTGCGTAAGGACCGAAATTCCATACACAACAGCACAAAGTTCACTCCTATGTAAATACGTAAAACCTTCCATCAGTATGACAATACCTCGGAAGCCCAGACGCTCAACATACCCTCGTGATGGGTTTAGCTCTGCAAAGGTCCCTGCCAAAATTTCCTAATCAGCTCGATAGGATCATCCGTCGGGCACGGTCAGCTTATCCCGACTGTGGTACCCATAGATAAGATCTACACGGTCAAATGTATGTTGTTTGTCTGTTTCGTCACCGCCAAGCGAGAGCTTCCGATTTCAGAGCTGCGTAGGAAACGGGCAAATCGGAAGGATACATTCCCGAACGAGGATGTATCATACTATGTCCCCTTCGCAATATTGACGCCGCATTTGTTAATGTAGTTATTGCGTCGTATAGCATTGCTGTATCAGTTGGTTTTCCGTGAGAAGCCTTGGTTGCGGTGCATCATATCCCACGCGCGTCAGGACATTTCAAGAAAAGTGGAGCGATAGCAGTAGACATTGCGGTACATTGTCGTACAACCACTTCAAGGTGGAAATTAGCTAAAAACATTGCTACGTAAGCTAGATTCCCATGATCAGGCGAACTTGCCTTTTCTCAGCGGACGAACTGATCATCGAAATGGACCTCTATTGAAGGTACACCCTGTTGATCCGTCTTCCAAATGCCATTTGCAAGCGCTACGAAGCGATGCATTACATCAACGATACGATCCCTTTGCGAGGGATCCGCTTCGGCATATTGCTATCACAAGATTTGAGTACTTGAGTTCACGATGTGCGAATACAAGAACACACGAACGATGAGGCCAAGTAAAACGAGGTATCGTGGTCACACGAGGCGCGGGATGGGAATGGTTCGGGGTCAATCCAACCGTCGCTGCCTTGCTGCATGTGCCCAATATAAGAACGAACAGACCTGATCGATGAGACGCTGATCTTCGAGTTAGAAGGCTAACGCGACCTGACCGTTGCTGAAGTACAATCCGATACGCTGGAGTACAATCCGATACGGATACCGTTGAGAAGTGTCACAAGAGTTCTTGGATCTTATAACCAATACCGAGCGGCTTCGTGTATCTCGTTGTATTTAATTGAGCCTCCTTCGACCCAGATGAGCCATTGACGCTACGAATCAGGAGTATGGAGTCATCGCTTTGGGAGAATGAAGGCAACGCGTCTCCTACCAGCGACCACGCAATAGCTCAGCTGTGCGAACTTGATCGAGTGCCCATTCCCGTGGTTTTACTGACCCTTTCAAGTGAGCTTTATATTTCGGTAGAAGCCATCCGCCCTGTCCAAGCCACCATAGAAGAATCCGCAGAAGCGTTGAATAGGAGCGGTAAAATTCCTGTGTACAAATTCAGAATCAAGACCGTGCACGGTCCGGATTCGGAATCGAAAACAGATCATATGTGGGTACCATTTGACCCTTTTTCTAGCCTGACGGACCGTTTACACCTGTTCATTGTAAAACGTGCACGTGGGCATTGGGGGTCATTGAAGTGCCTTGGACCCACAAAATACATCCGTGACGTAGACCCAGTTGTTGGTAGGAGGAACTTGTAGTCCTGTTTTTTGCAATATTGACGTGTGTCGTACATATCTGCCAGCTGTGAGATAGAACACTAATCTTTCCAATCCAAGTTGAAACAACTCACTTTCCCAAGTCAAACAGGTTTGAAATTCCATGTGCAATATCTCATGACAAGAAATGCGTGGGGAAGTGATTAGTCTCGGCGCGGGGCAACAGAGTTTGTTACATACAACAAACACAATGTGTCTCCGAGCCGTTTTGCCGATCATCTGCTAATTCCCTCTTTACATCCATTACCCCCCAGGTGCCATGGGAGAGTTTTCTGGTACCGTCATACACCTCTTCAACGCGAAGAGGCAAGTGACGGAACAGGTCGGCATTTTACAGCTCATTTGAACAGACAGACGCTTAACGCGCTCGAACGTCATCCAGGGAGGGCTGTTGAGCGGCAAGGATCCCACAGCGATCAATCCTTCGGATCCTATAAGACTATGGGTCATACAACTAGGTATGGTGTGCTCAATTTATCGTTTACGGGGCCTGACAAATCGCAACAGGGATCATCATTGCTACTGCAAGCTTGCTTTCGCTTGTACTACGTAGGATTCGCCAGCCTAAGGTCATTGCGGAGGTTATGGGTGGCATATTACTCGGTGAGCCATTCACAATCATATTCTGAACAAAAGCTGACGCATTTAATAGGTCCAACTGCTTTCGGTGCGCTTTCAATATCACCTGCCGCTAAAGCTGCTACTCATATGTTATCACAGGCCGTATTCCTGGCTTTACAGAGCACATATTTCCCCAACATTCCCGTCCATACTTAAGCCTCACAGCCAACATCGGCCTCTGTCTCTTTCTCTTCCTCGTCGGGCTCGAAATCGACAGCACAGTAATTAGGAAGAATGCCCGGCTATCCGCAACAGTCGCCCTCGCAGGGATGGTGCTCCCCTTCGGCATCGGTGCAGGGCTCTCTGTTCCTCTTTACAAGCAGTTCATAAGCGAAAGCATCAAATTCACATATTTCATGCTCTTCGCGGGCGTTGCATTCTCAATAACGGCGTTCCCTGTCCTTTGTCGTATTCTCACGGAGCTCAAGCTCCTGGACACGACGGTAGGCATCGTGGTGCTTTCCGCAGGAGTGGGAAATGATATCAGTAGGTCACAGTGGTTCTTTTTGCACGCGTCTGGATTATACTCATGTATTGTTCGGTGTACTTAGTTGGATGGGTGCTCCTCGCGCTGAGCGTCGCACTGGTCAACGCAGGCTCTGGTGTTACAGCAGTGTACATCCTCCTCGCTTGTGTTGGATGGACTCTCTTTCTTCTATTCATCGTTAAATACGCGCTCCTCTGGCTCGCGAGAAAATCTGGGTCTGGTGAGTCGGCTAGCTACTTCCTACATCAACAATCAATATTTATATCCCATGGAACAATGCAGTTGAGAGCGGGCCGACTGTTCTTTTCATGACTGTTACTATTTCAATCCTATTCGCGTCGGCTTTCTTCACGGATGTCATTGGTGTCCATGCCATTTTCGGTGAGGCATCGGGTGATGTGCGCGGTGAGTGTGGGGCTAATTCATTTGTAAGGTGCATTTGTTGCGGGAATAATTGTTCCCCGCGAGGGTAATCTAGCAATTGCATTGACCGAGAAGTTGGAAGATATGGTAGCAATCATATTTCTTCCACTGGTGTGTCATTTGTCATACTAGGGCTACCATGCTCAGTTCCTTCCCAGTATTTCACGCTTTCCGGACTGTCTACAAATTTGGGTCTTTTAAACAATGGTAAGTACGTGTAATTCTACTGTTTCAATTTGCGCTCAACCCTCTATCAGGCATCACTTGGGCTTATACCATTGCTATCATTTTCACCGCGTTTATTGGTAAATTTGGGGGCTGCTCTCTTGCTGCAAAATATGCTGCAGGTTTCAGTTGGAGGGAGTCTGCAGCTATTGGCTCTTTGATGAGCTGCAAAGGGTCAGTGCACGGATGCCTTTCTCTGCATCGTTACCTGATCATTAGATCGCAGTCTAGTCGAGCTGATTGTTCTCAATGTCGGCCTTTCGGCTGGTATTCTTACTCAGGTGAGTGCCAGCACCATTTACATCACTATTTTGTCAACTTCCCTCTCCAGAGAGTGTTCTCCATGTTCGTACTAGAGGCGCTGATTCTCACATTCATGACAACGCCCTTGGTTGTTCGCTTTTACCCACCCCACGTACGAAGACGTATCTCTGCCGTTGGAGCAACTTTCGGAAGTGTTGCAGATGAAGAGACGTGCAGGGTTGACAAGAAAATCCGAGTGCTTAATGCACACTCGAAGCGGCGATTCACTATCGTCCTCGACAAGCTTGAGCATCTCCCAGGTGCCATGGCAATATCCCAGCTTGTCAAACCATCCTCTTCCTCTGTCCAACTCAACTGCAGGCCTTCTGAATCTCAAGGTCCTTTTAGGTCCCTGCTGAACCCTCCTGCACTCTCTCTTGAAGCCCTCCGTCTCATTGAGCTTTCGGATCGTACGTCAGCAGTGATGAAATCCTCTGTCGCAGACTCCCTCCTCCACACCGATCCTCTCCTCGCAGTATTCAAGATGTTTGGCCAGCTCAACGCTCTCCCCATCACACCTGCTATCGACATCGTGCCCTACGACGACCTCTCCTATAGCGTCATTGAGCACGCGGGGAACCACGATTCTGATATGATCATGTTACCTTGGCTCCCGCCATCCGTTACCCCCCCTACTGTTACCCACCCTTCCTCTGCTGTGGCACAGGAAGGACAACTATCCTCGTCTCAGCCTGTCACACCTAAAGCCTCGGTCATAACGAACCCCTTCGACCTCCTGTTCAAGACATCCACCAGCCCCACCACTGAAAAGCCGTCCTCCACGATCCACTCCCAATTTGTGCGCAGCGTATTCGCACAGGCGCGGACTGATGTCGCGTTGTTTGTTGATCAGAGCACGGACGGTGTAGGTTTAGATTTAGACGGGAGTGGGAACCAGCATCTATTCTTGGCGTTCTTTGGTGGGCCGGATGATCGCCTTGCGTTGGACTTCGTGGTGCAGGTGTGTGCGAATGAGGAGGTGTCGGCGACAGTAGTAAGAATGATTAAGAAGGAAGTGGAGGTCCCGCTTTCGGCAGTGCCTTCTGCGCATATGAATTCAGAAGCGAAGAGTGCGGAGGAGGCGAATGCACTTACGGTTGCTTCTGTGCGTGTTTTTCTAATATCCTTTTCCTAATTGTGCGGTGTAACTAATACTATGTATTTTTACAATTTAGGCCATGACAGGCTTTCCGGACACCGTATACGGGGAGTTTAGCACCGCGACACGCATGCAGTCTGAGACGGCCGACAACCTCATCTGGGCGCGATACGCCTCTCCTACAGCTGAGAACCAGACAGCTGCTCTCTCGCATATCGAGTTTAAAGAGCTCGCTACGCCTGTACCTCTACACGCGTGCATACGCCAAGCCGAGGGGTGCCGCCGTCCCGGAGTGAGGCTTGTGGTTGTGGCTGGGCGTGGGCGGAGGCTGGCGGTGGAGAATCATGCGTTGGAGTTGAAAGATGTGATGAGGGAGTATGGGAGTGTGAGTTCGGAGGTGAAGAAGACGATTGGGTATGTGGCGACTGCATTTGTAGTCGCGGGGTGTGCCGAGGGTGTCGTGGTTTTGCAAGAGGCGAACTTTGGCAAGGAGTGAGAATTCGGTTGCTAATGGCAAGCTCGAGGCTTAGTCTTGCCTCATTTCGTTTTTCGTACTTGCACATCCCGCTGCACTTTCTGATTTCGCTTGCTCTTCGAGGCGAATCGTTTTTCATTCGGAATGCCTCCGGACTCAGGCTCACGGATTGGTATTGTTTTTATAGATACAAGTATATCCCTTTCTAAATTGCCAGCGGACATTTATTGTACAGGCACTCTGTTCTAGTATACCTCGGCCTAGGATGCTGTTGTAACATAATTACGATAGTATGAGCTAGAAGTTGACATGCCTTTTCCGAGTCCCTTGTAATCTCAAATCCCTTCTTAAGTACCATTTTATAATACCTTGAAGTTCTCGTTGCCTGTCGAAATCACCTTCACAAACCAGTAGCCTTAGGGACAACCGATCAAGATTTTACATAAAGGTACCCGCTATGTAAACTTACGGTCAGTCTGGCGGCTCCCTGACTTCTATCTCACGATCAAACTTCATTATTCAGTCAGCTGAGAAGATAATGAACGTGTTGTTGACTCATAGCCTTTGGGTTTAGGCAGTGCCTTCCGGAGTCTATCCTTCTCTTTGGTGTGAAAGTATGAAGTCATATATAACCTTCAAGTTTGTCCGACTGCTTTCCTTGGCTGGCGATATACACCAGGAGTCACGCCCGATAGGCTGAGCTGCTTCTCCAACTTGACCCGGGGTTAAGAACGCGAAAGAATAGATATGGTTAGCCATCTGCCAACGCTTGAGGTGGTGCGTGTTGTTCGACTCGATCCGGCTCCCGTTATATACTTGTCAATTTTTGGTCTGGTCATTGATCCTGCTCCTCGTCTTCTTCACTACACAGTGTCACAGCCTTGTCTTTATGCAACATGCAGGAACTCATCCTCCAGCGTATGCGAACCAGGCCAGGCTGGAATTGTCAACCCTCGGACAGCCTTTCTGCCGTCATGACGCGTCTGCTGATGAAGTTAGGCCAATGAGTGAGAAGTTTTTGTGGTACATAGGAACTATGAACCCTTTACATCTTTGGATCATTCAATTCAGTAGGGCATCTATCCATCAGACGACTACGGCTGACAGCTTGATTCAAACAGGCATCATCATCGGTACGGCGACCTTATTATCGTTTGTTTTGCGTAAAATACGGCAGCCTAAGGTCATAGCTGAAGTCCTAAGCGGTATCTTACTTGGTGAGTGACTTTTGAGGCGATCTTGAATTGAATTAATCTTCATATAGGTCCAACTGTCTGTGGTGAGCTTTCGTGTCTACTCCATTTCAGCATCCAACGTCCGTAACTACTACAGGACGTATTTCTGGCTTCACAGAAAATGTTTTCCCTCCAGAGTCGCGACCGTATCTCGCTCTTACAGCTGACATCGGGCTACGTCTTTTCTTCTTCCTTTTTGGGCTACAAATCGAACCCTCTGTTGTCAAGAAGAACTTGCGAGTGTCAGCAATTATTGCGCTCGCAGGAATGATCTTCCCCTTCGTCACTGGAGCTGGAATGTCGGTACTGTTATACGAGCAATTTGTGAACGAGAACATTCGAATAACATACTTCATGTTCTTCTCTGGCGTCGCGTTTTCCGTAACTGCATTCCCTGTCATGTGCCGAATTCTTACGCAATCCAAACTCCTGAACACGACAGTAGGGGCCGCGGTAATATCTGCAGGAGTGGGCAATGATGTCAGTGAGTTCTTCTTTCACCCAGGGATTTGTTCCTTGCAATGACGACTTATCTAGTTGGTTGGATCCTTCTAGCACTCGGCGTCGCAATGCTCAAAGCTGGTTCTAGTTTGGAAGCCATATATATGATTTTGAGCTGTGGCATTTGGACATTGATTCTCTTATTTCCTGTCAAATCATTTCTAAGGATGCTGGCCAAGTCCACTGGTTCTGGTTCGTTTGTCTCGGTTCATTTATGATTTAATACGACATGACAATGATTTTTCAGTTGATAACGGACCATCAATTCTTTTTATGACAATCACGGTCTCGATAGTATTCAGTTCTGCACTTGTCACCAATATCAATGGTGTCCATGGAATTTTCGGTGATATTTCTGCATCAAGTCGAGGCAATCGAAAGTTTAACCAACGTTGTGACAGGTGCTTTCCTTACGGGCCTGATCATTCCACGTGATGGTAACCTTGCGACCTCAATGCTTGAAAAACTTGAAGACATGGTGGAAATAATTTTTCTCCCTTTCGTATGTCCAGTTATCAGTGGCCTTTCTCATTCAATAATCATGCTCTATAGTACTTCGCACTCTTGGGGATGTCAACTAATCTAGGTTTTCTAAATGATGGTATGCAAGATTGTCAGTATTGCGTAACTCTCTCCCGCACATTTTCAGGTATTACATGGGTTTACACTGTCTCAATCATATTTGCGGCTTTTGTTAGTAAGTTCGGTAGCTGTGCTATTGCCGCTAAATACACCGCGGGATTTAGCTGGAGGGAATCGGGAGCCATTGGCTCCTTCATGAGTTGCAAGGGGTGAGTGAGTCAGGATACGTAATTTCCTGGGTTTAATGTCCACACCTAGGCTAGTAGAACTGATAGTCCTTGATGTCGGCCTCTCAGCAGGGATTTTTACTCCAGTGAGTGCCCTTAGCTCGTCAACGTTTTGGGCTGAGTTAAGTTTACCAGCGTGTGTTCACGATGTTCGTCCTCGAGGCGCTCGTCCTTACCCTCATGACTACACCACTTGCAGTCCGTCTTTACCCTCCCAAAATTCACAAACGTATCGTCTTTGGGAGCACAACATTCAGAGACGTTACATCTGACGACTCTCGTGATTCTGATACTCTGCGCGGTGTCACCGTCGTGTCGAAGCGGCGTATCACCGTCGTTCTCGACAGGGTCGAACATCTGCCAGGTGTCATGGCATTCACTCAGCTTTTCGGGTCTCGTTCTTCTTCCACCCCGTACAGATCTATGCAAAAACGTGCGGCGCTCTCGATCGAGGCTCTGCGTCTCATCGAACTCTCGGAACGTGCATGTGCCGTCATGAAATCCTCCGACACACTTCTCAAGACAGATCATCTTCTTGTGATTCTCAAAATGTTCGGCCGCCTTCATACCATTCCCATAGCAGCAACCATAGACATCACAACTTACGATAGTTACGCCGACAGTGTCATAGACTATGCATACAGTCGTGGCTCAGATTTAATCGCTCTACCTTGGCTCCTGCTTCCTGCCAATATCTCGCACCGACAGACAGTTCCAAATGAATCTTTTTTACCACTTGCACATGACGGGGCTGGCAGAGCCGCCGCCAATGTGACCGCAAAGCCGTCAGCACAAATACTTCCGCGCTTTTTGCAAAGCATTTTCGAGAACGCTAGAGCCGACGTTGCTCTATTCCTCGACCGGAACATCGAGAATCCGGCACAGGGAAAGATTCATCACCATCTCTTTCTCCCGTTCTTCGGTGGACACGATGATCGGCTCGCATTAGATTTTGTGGCTCAGCTATGTGAGAACGACGCGATATCAGCCACGGTCATGAGATTCATCAGGGAAAGTCAGAACGAAATCATCTCAATGACCCAGACAACGAAGTTGAATCATGGCACAGTTCTCGGAAATACAGAGTCTGATACTGCAGATGCCCTGGCTTGGAAATACCATACCTCTAGATCTGCATCTCCCTCCATGTCTTCGGATTCGTCCTTCTCTCACATTGCAATGAAAACATGCGTAACTACCCTTCCGCTGCATGCAGCTATTCGCGAAGCACAGATCATCAAACAGCCAGGTACGCGATTGCTAATTGTAGTGGGTCGGAGGAAGCATCTTCAAGCAAACATTTCAAGGGAACTATTCGATTTGATTGCTGAGTACGGAGATCTTGATGAGGAGGTGAAGAAAACAATCGGGGACATTGCAACTGTCTTTGTGGCTGCCAATCGTGGAAATGGCGTGCTGGTCCTCCAGAAAGCCGGCTGTCATCTCGATTGAAAACTCTGCCGCTTGACTGTTGTGTTCTTAGCCTGTTGCTGAATTCTTGAACCATGGAGAACCGATTCTAGTACATATTCGAGTTTCGGAGGAAACAGTCCTATTATTATACACCCTCATGATGAATAATATGAAGTAAATATCATATTATCTATGGCATTGATTCAAATTACCCTTGCCATAGAAACTTGAAGGTCTCCTCTAGTTGAAAATCCATGATCATACATTTTAATCATTGTTTGTTGCGACCCATACTAAGAATTGTGGCACAAGGCACCGTAAGTGTGCCTGATTTCTTTTCAAACATATTGTTATATCACAAGGACCCTGTTCATATATATAAGTCACATTACATACCAGAACCTTCAGTCGTTCTACCAACAGACTGAGGGTAAGTCCTATACATAAAATAGTTTCGAACCTTCACTTACTGTATCGTAGATCAGACTAATTCGGTCTGTGCTATTTTAGGTACAGAATACAGTCGTTCTACCAACAGACTGAGGATCAGACTAATTCGGTCTGTGCTAATTTAGATCTCTACGGTTCGAGTTCCAACATTGTTCTTGTCTGCATCTGTTCTTTGAGGGTGAGTGTAGTTCAGTCATTGCTGCCAGTGGCATTGGAACATGTTTACAGTAGAAAGATGGAAAAAGAAACATGTTATACCATTTCTTGGACAGATTTTCCCCCTAAAAAAGGCTTTTTCCATTGTCTAAAGCCTTTTTCTATTGGAAATACACTGCTAGGAAAAGGCATAACAGGTTCCTTTTTCAGTATTTTCTTGGGAAACACTAGTGGCTGCCAGCAGTGAGTGTTGGCCCTTAAATTAAGGCCTGAAATTCATCTTAAGGGTTAAGACCCTCAACTACGAGTCTGTTATTTAAGCAATGGTCCAAGAGTAGTAAAAAGATAAGTTCATCATATTCAAGATTTACTATCATCTGACATTCTGTCTTCATTCACTTCCTTGTATTTTACCAGCAGTGACTTGAGCCTACATCATCTTTATCACTTAAATTGGCCGCAAGTCCACATAGCATAGTGAACAAAAAAAGATTGGATACTTTTGATTCATTATGGTTGCTGCACTTTGTTTATTTGTTGGGTGACTCCAGCTTCCCTCTGTAATGCACAAATGTTGATACTAACCTGTTGAAGTGTGAGGGAATGCTCAACACTGTGGGATAATCCTGTTGAGCAATGCAAGAGCTAAGAGACATGAGAGTGGCAAGCAAGTGCTAACATGAGCAAGTGGCTGGCAAGGGTCAAAGCTGGGCAGAGATAGAGTCAGATGATGCTAGGGAGCTCACAATCGATCAAGTGGATAGACTTGGTAGATGCTGCTATTGATTGGTTGAAGGATATTCTATCCTTACCACTGGCTTATATACTACATCTGTGGCTATGCTATGACTAATGCTATATGTGGTAAGTGGCCTGGGTAAGCTAAGCACTCTGACTAATATAAGTAATCAATGAGTAATCAATATGATGAAAGGAGATATAGAGTCTGATGTCTATGGCAGGTGACTAATACTCAATGGGGATGGAGCAGGAAAAAACAGGCAGCTGGTCCAGTATGTCTGTAGGGCTAGGCCTGAATAGAGTGGAGTTCCCTAAGAAGGGTCATCCCCTTACATGATGAGTCAATTAGTCTGCTTTTTTCCTTCAGCAACCTGTTGTCATTTCCTTAATAGGATTTTTCATAGTAAGTTTTAACTTATGCCTTAAGTTCAACTCTTCACTATCTTAAGATTCAACCTTAATATGATATTGATAATATGATATTAAGCTTTAAACCTTGATAATATTCAACCCTGACCACCACTGATGAGTTGTATCCTAATCATTTTGATATTTCGTTCATGGCAAGGTTTGAGTCATTGCAGTGCCTCAGTCACCTTGGAGTGTTTGTTGACCCTACAATTTAGGTTAAAAATGCTTTCTATGGGATATAAATAGTGAGAAATTATAAAATTCTGCTTGTCCAACGTCTACAAGTGCTCTCAGTAGAGTGTATTTGCAACGGGATTTATGTTGGAATTGATAGACAGATTGATATTGCTTACAGGTCTTTCCAGGCTTGTGACGGTCACGGATGAGCGTAAAAAAGCTTCTCACCATCTATATACGACCCATTAGGGCGCGTCACGTCGCGCAGAGACATCACGTACAATGGGTACGCTGATTCTGGGAACGCAGCATACCAAAACTCTGTGCAAGTCCCGTTTCGGGTTTCTTTCAATACCCAGCCGCACGTTCATCAGCTTGCACATCGTGCAGAGCCTCAGCGCGTTTTTCATGACAGCTCGGGCTTCAAACATGAGCTCCCCTATCCATCTGTTGCATACAATGACATTCCGCACTCCGCTCCAGTCTCTAGCAATTGTTGTCATCCATGCCTGAGCTCGCTGTTCATGTGACACAGTAGTTAATGAATCGAAATTTATTATCAATTAAGTAATATTCAATCGGGAGCCATGTGCATGACAAGCCCTTCGAACCATTGGCCATCATGGCTATCACGCCAAGAATTTTCACTCGGCTAGTATTTGATGGAACTGTAAAACACCAAAATTCGCGTTGCGAATACACTCTAGCGATGATTGTTTGCAAGAGTGAGTTCAAGACCCCTTCGGCACTTCGGTTGCGTGTGACTATGTTCCAGTAATATGACCTTCGGCAACCTCCGACATTCAATTATTTTGACAGCCCTTGACGGGATCCTTTTGGGGGCTAAAGTGGGTTATTTATTGTTTTTATATGTTATATGTCAAAAACCAACATTAAGATGTAAATTCCTGCCATTAAATGCAAATAGTAGTTGGGGTTACCTGGCAGCTTGAACCTGAAAGTGTACACTGTCCAAACTATTTTTTCTTCCGCTTCACTTGTAGCGCTTCCAATTTACATCCGCAGCCCTTCCGCTATTTGGCTGTAGCTACGATCTCAAACATCAGTGACACGTACAACCCCCACGAAACCTTTGATGAATCCGTTTCTGAGTCTCTTCGTCGAGATCGCAGATTACTGTGTATTGAGAATCTTCTGACTTCACTTTTGCTATGGATGGTTTCGCGGCCGAGATTCGCAAAATCCCACCAGTGACGCGATTCTTATGTGGTTCAGCGTTGGCAATCACAATTCCTCTGCGGATGAATATGGTGTCCGCTTACAAGCTCATATACACATTCGACTTTGTCTTCCAAAAATTACAGGTTTGCTACATGTTTCTAAGAAGATTGATGATGCTGATGCTGATACAAGGTATGGAGGTTATACACCAGCTTCTTTATTGCAGGTCTGTGCTACTTCTGTCCGACTGCCACAATTTCTTTGTGAGAAATGGATTCTTATTTTTGTGTAAGGTCCTGGGATCCAATTTATCTTTGACCTTGTCATGCTCTAGTAAGTGTGCTCGCAATCTGATTAGAACCGAATGTTTATCAAATTCTCAGCCGCAATGGAGAACAGTTGGAAACTGGCCCATACTCTAGAAGATCAGCAGACTTCGCATACCAGCTCTTCTTTGCTTGCGGATCCATCATAGTATGATATCATATATTTGACATCACTTCGTGCGCTGAGGGTGATTCAAGGTGGCTACAGTCCCGATTGAGGGCATGACATTCTTCCATCCTCTCCTAGTCTGCCTCACCTATCTTTCCTCTTCTCTCGCCCCACTGGGAGCACAGACATCGCTCATGGGCCTTGTCACTTTCCCTGTCAAGTACCTCCCATATGTCATCATTATGATGGATGTTCTCCTAGGTGGACCGAGATATGCCGCTCAGGCTGTTGCAGGTGCTGTCGTAGGCCACTTCTGGTGGTGGGGTGTGTGGGAATCGCAGGCTGGTTCACGTGGCAGTGGCGTGCTTCATCCATATGCAAGTGCTCCAGCTTGGTTGAGGGACCTAGTCGGTGAGGGAAATGTTCCCCCGCCGCCACCTGGGGAGGTTGCAGGCAATGCAGGAGGCGTTCATATCGTTCCGCCGAGACGGACTCTGGCGACTGGGTCCGGATCTGGATCTAATGGGAATACAGGGTCCTCTGGACATAGTTGGGGCGCGGGAAGGACACTAGGAAGTTCATGAGGACTTTGGATAAAGTGGACATAGACGCGACGCACAGGTGTTAAGTATTGCGTATCTTTGTTGGATTAACTATAAATCGTGGGACGCCATAGGTCTCTGGGTGAAATGTTGTCTCGAGATATGAAGCCGACGGCTTAGTGCATTATGAACATCTGAATGTTGAACCGAGACCAACCAGATTTGATACACACATTAATGTCAATGCGCGACACTCCAGATGGATGCCTGGAGCTGTCCTTACAATTTCTCTGAGGGGATATTGATTCTGATTATCACAACTTATATATGAATACATTGTTATGTGTTAGATGCCAGCGGTCACCGTAAGCGTCGTGTCACCTTGATTACCGGCGAGGGCCAATTTATCTTACCAATCTATCTCATTTCCTCCA